>JANRGW010041967.1:0-11843 GCA_024733675.1 Psilopsiagon aymara | reverse complement strand
GGGGAACAAAAAGTAATATCTCCCAAATGAGACTCTTTTTTTGGTCATGATTTTAGTATAAAATCACCTAAATTTGTACTAAATTCACTTAGCATACTGCTAATGCAACAAGAAGGAACAATACCTGGCAAGAACGAGTCCATTGAGTACATTACTAAAACAATTTTCCAGGCACCTGTAAATATTTGCAATATGGTTTTGCCACATTTCTGAATATTTCTGTGTAAATTAAGACAACTCAGCCCACACACGACTTGGGATAGAAGCGCCTGTGTTCCCACTCAAGTGATATCTGCAGTTTGAATAGACTTTTTGTCTCTAAAGCCTATGTAGCATGACTTGTCTTGATTGTTATTATCAAACTTTATTGCCGGACTTTTTCCACTGACACATTTATATAAATGCAAATAGAAAAATGTAAAATGTTTAACCTTCTATTCAAGCCTCGTGATACAACACTTGGTGTGTGCAAAAATCCGGACAGCTGTCCATTACATCCTCACTCTTCCAAATTTCCGTGCCTGTCCTTCACACCTAAGCCATCTGTTTGTCATTTCTTGGCACTCCCCACACCTCTTTCACAAATGAACCATCTGCTCAGAGCCTTTAAACTTCTATTTACAATACATACTCTTTTATCTATTTTACAACTCTTTGCATATGTCAAAATTTTAATTACATAGTCACATATTACTATGTCATCAGCTTAGGGGATTTTTCTAACTGTGTCTGTGATGGGCTAGAAGGCTTTTAAAATGTGTTTTATGGCTTGGTGATATAAGGTATTTATGAAGAGTGCAACAAATTTTGCAGTGAAGAAGCAGATGAAGCATGAAGTCAATAATTGTTCCAAGACACCTCGAAGTAATTGATGCCTACATAATTCCATAAATGCTACTGCCTTATTAAATATTTATTAAAATACAATAACAATATTAATTTATATGAAAATTCACTTTGACTAGCAGCTGATGCATTTAAATGTTATATATTCTAATGCAGTCTTATTTCCTGTTAGATTGGGGGGAAAAAATGAAGTTTCTTTCCAGAAATTTACTAGATACTAGAAAATTACTAGTTCTCATAAAATATAAGAAGGCATGAATGATTTTATAAATGCTATAAATATGATTAAGGTATCCACCTCTCAAAGAAGGAGAGCAAAACTGAACTTGCTAAACAAAAATCAGCTAAGACAATGAAAAAGTTTCAGTTATATTACAAGCACTGTACTGCATGCATAATGCATACATATAAACAAAGCATTTCGTCACTCCCTTCAGAGGGAGTTTCATCCACACAGATGAGACATTTTTCATGCAAATTGTGGACGAATGTTCCCTGTTCTTTCAGGATGAGTTTGCTTAGTTGATACTATTTTAGGTCACCACCTATTTTGCATGGTAGTCAAGAGTGGAGGGGAGTTTTAATAAGACAAAATGTTAGAGAAGAAAGAAACAGCAGGTCTTTCACCACACAGCTCGCTGAGTGTTAGCACAGTGAGATTTCCTTTTGCGGGACTTCATGGGCTTTGCCTGAATCTTTCAGGTGGGAGGGTTGCTCATCTTGTCTGTAAAAAGGGAGAACATATCAGCAATGAAATCTCACACAATATAGAAAGCACATCTGAAGGGAAGTGTTTTTATCTTTGGCTCTGAAAAAAAGAAAAAAAAAACAATCTTGAGTGAGATACAAATAAATTCAGTGCTATCAGAGGGAGGACTCCCACTGAACCACAGATGAGTCTGGTTACACCAGAGCTGTTCCTGAATTGAAGGCATGACTTGGAAATCACCCTGGCTCAGATGCCACGCCTGCAGTTAGCTTTCTACAGAGGTAGGACATGCTATATAGAAACCTCTGCTTCCCATCTGCTTACAGGGAGGACTAAGAGCTACACAGACGTCCTATAGAGTAGTTCCCAAACAAAACAACATTAAATACAGAAACACTCGCCAGTATTTAAATGAAAAACCTTTGAAATGGCTTAATTCACTGTAAGTACAATTCTAGGAAACAATCATTGAAATTCAGCCGCTTAGGGCAACTCCATCTCAAACTGAGCACAGCATCACTCCAAACCACTTGACAGTAAATTCATCTGTGAATGTGTTGCAGGTGGCTGCTCCATGGAAGACATACAGACAGTCATGTCTGAAGATCAACAGAAGACCAGCTGGTGGGAGGCAGGATCGTAAAGATGGCTTTTCCACAAATTCCACAGCCACAGTGCTAGAAGTAAGCCATTTCCCAAATAAACCTGATTCAGAGCTCAAATATCCCCATCCCTAGGACTCCATGGCTGATTGCTAGACTGGCACATGTAGCTGAAGTGTAGCACCATAGACCATTTTGTATGTCATTTGCTTCAGGACTGCTAGGAGATGGGATCCTGGAGAGAGAGAGTCAGCAGCACAATTAAAACCCATCAGGGACAGTGCATTTCTTCTCTTTCATTTCTATTTTTTTCCCTTGGCACATTGTTATACTCAAAGACTTTTCATGGTACCTTTCTGAAAGCAGGGGTAGCATTGCTGCAAGGGAGTGAGGTAGGCCAAGCATTTTGGTACTTCTTCATCTAGTTCTGCTCACAGGGTGATGTGCATTTTGTGAAATTTTGCTAGCCTGACTAGAGTGAGCAGTTGTCCTAAATGTAAAATTACACAGAGTATTGGAGCAATTCCAAAAGAGTTATTGTAGACATGAAAATGGATGCAACGATCCCACCTTTTTTTGTAGTAGATTAAAGGTAAATAGCTGAAGTCTAGAACAACATGAAAGGAGCTTCTTCCCTTTTATTTACACCTCTTTTATTAATAATGTAGCTTTTGAAACCGCCATTAAAGCACTGATGGAAATTTCAATATTAATCAATTTTAATATGTTATTGTATACATACCTGCAATGACAGCTTCTTTACTGAAATTAAGGAATTCAAGTTCCTCATACTAGTTAAAAGATTGGCTAGCATGACCCCTCAATTTACCAATTGATCTTGTTACCTACCTAGGGCTACACAAATTAATAGCAGATTTAAATAATCTCCAGGCATTGTGATTCCTCTTCTCCACCTTTTCAGACAGTGGGGATTATACTCATAATGCAGATCAATACTAGCTGATTTAATATCTTATTGTCAGTAGCTTTCAAATCCTCGGATTTAATCCTGCAGCTAAATTGTTTTGCCAAAGTTTGATTTTTTTAAAAAGGCATACATTTTGGAAACAGGTTGAAGGAACAAAGCATCACATTCTTTACATAAAAGCTCTTGTAAATTTTCAGCTGAAGTGCTTTAATGTTTCTGTAGTTTAAATTATTGACTTAGAACAGCTTTTCTGTTCTTCATAAGTTGATAAAGAATAGTACACAACAGAATTAATTTCTTTCAATATGGAATTGTGTAATTTCCAGATCCAAATAAAGGAAACTCATTAGATAATAACTCTTCATGTGGTGTTGACATCACTTACCTCAGTGCTTTCTGTACTGTTTCTGTACTGGCAAAACTAGAGTTCGGAATCGATTGATCTATATTTTCTCACCAAAGATGACACAAAAATATGATCTTCTGTGATATATCTGTCCTTTTTTTTCTGTGTATATACAATGAATTCATACATATTTTATGAAAACCTTTCACAAAAAGCTCTTGCAATCCTATAAAAATGCCTGCTTGTTGTGTTTTTTTGAGATGCAGGAAGATTGATATTTGAAGGAATGTTGTACTTCAAAAACGATTTTGGATTCTCTGGATTGCTTCACTAATGCATGCTGCTTTAAAATCAGAGTGGGTGGAAAGTGCAGTTCACAGAGGACAAAACTTGGGGGCTTGTTCTGAAGCTTCATGGCACTGATCATGACCTCTTAGCCAGGCACACCTCTTGCTGTAGCTGTCTCCTCCTCTTCCCACCTGCTATGCCTGGTAAGGGAATGCATTAGCCCTGTCTGCCTGAGAGCAAAGAATAACTTTGTACTTTAAAAGTGCCTCTTGCTTTCTTACTATTCCTATCACAATTTAATAATTTTCCCACTTTCCAGCACTCTGTAATCAGAGGGAGGCATTTGCACCTTTTGTTATTAATGTTCTTTCTGTCCATTCTAGTTGCCACAATAGCTTCATCATCAACAGGCTTGAAGTATGAACAATTAGATCATGATTTTCTTAAAACATGTACCAGACATCACAAAAATCCAGCTGTGTGAACAAAGTAGATTCATCTTTGAGAGCAAATGCTGTTTGCAATCTTACAATTTGCAGACTAAAAATTAAATTACTATTTTTATCTTCCCTTTTCTGCCAGATACTAACTGAATTTGTCAAAGTAAGCATGCTTAGGATTAAAGTTTTATTGATTTGGGTTTTTTTAAGGCAAACTTAAAATATGGCACATAAAGTTTTCATTGCTGAGTTAGATTGCAGAAGACTTTCTGGCCTAGATTCCAACTCCTGCCACCTGCAGTTTCCCTGCCAAGAGCTCCTGAAGCCAGTCACAGCGACAGTATTCACTCTGCTGCTGCTAGCAGGCTCACAGCTTGGTCATGGCAACCAAACATAGGTGCAGAGGGTTTCTTAAGGAAAGGAAAAGTGCACGAGATGGAACCTAAGAGAAACACCTGTGGGAAAGAATGCCGCCCAGTAATGGGCATCACCTACAGGTTAATAGACATCAGCACATGAGGTTGCAGTCATGACTGGAAGTTGGTTTATTTAGTGTTCACTGTAAGAGACTCCTCTCCTGCAGTATAGTTTGTATACCTAGGTTTGAGAGGCAACTTAAGGACCTTTTTCATCTTGAATTTCCATTAGCTTTGTCTTTCATTTCCGTAAGCTGTATTCCCATCCTTTCTCAAGCATTTACCAAATGCAAACCCAAGGTTTTGAGATGAGAGGAAAAGCAGAAATAGAATCATAGAATATTTTGTTAATATTTTAAGAACTATTGGTTTCAGTAGCTCCCTTGACAAACTGCTTCCAAGGTCATTATCCTCCAGTTTTCCATGACCTCCTAATCGCCTTCTCTTGAATTCAACAGGGTCCCATGGTCTTCAATTAACTAAACTGAATTTGGCACAAATTTTTATCTGTTTTTCCAAACAGCTCATTGGTGTTCACTACCTGAAATATTCCTTGAGTTACCAGTAGAGGCTTAGATACCTAGGTTTTTCATGTAAAATGGAATTTTAATGTAAAATTCAATATTGTTTTGTAATATTTTCATTTGCTTATATTTACAAAGTGAAGGAATAGAATATAAACAGTAACTTTTTACTTGTGTTGCAGGAGAGGTCCTGGAGTCCTGTACTACGTACTTCATTGAACACAGCTGAATTCCTGAAAACTTCTCTAAGGTCAGTGAAAATAATTGTGTGGGATCTGTGGCCATAACTGCTAAGAGGTCCAAGAGCAGTTACAATGAAGGGAAAAATAATCAGTTTATGATGTTATTTGATAAAGACAGGAGTGAGTAATTTTAATGCAATCCAGATAAATGCACCAGTTTGTAGCATCTGCTGAGACATCAGCTCCACCTACGGAAAAGGCTGTTGTACAGCTCCTACATAAGCATGTTGAGCAGGCATTCAAAACATCAGCACTTGCAGTAGTTGCTCTAGTTCAGAAAGATTGCATACCTACAAAAAGGTACAAACAAGCAGATTAAAGAGGGCTGGAGGAGATCACTGAGTCCTAGACAGCTTCCTGTGGATGGATTTTTGACAACAGGAAAAAAATACTAGAAGGAACATTATTACATAATGTATAATTTTCATAAAATAGAATTTACATGTCTTTTTCCTGAAGCAAGCATGATTTTTCACATTTCTATTGCTAATTGAAAACAGGATAAAACAATACACATAGTCTGCCCAGCAGCGTTTTGAGCCTCAAGTAACTTAGTCTCACAAGTGCTGAGTATAACCTGTGGCGCCAGCTATGCTGGGTGGGGTAAGGGGTTTCCCATAAAATGATCCCATATCTTGATTAAAAATTCTGTATTTACCCCTTAGTTTATCTAAACACGAAGAAGGCTGCTCTCTCTTTCAGTCAAAACATGTCATATGCTCACACACATAGCAGGGGAGGTTCTATAGCCTATCTGAGAGGGTGTTTGATTTCCTGGCTGCCTTATTTGTTTACAACAATGCTCTTAAAATTGTCTCTACCATCTGTGTGGTTTCAAGTTGTTTGAATGAGAATGAGATATTAAAATGCCATCCAGATGTCTAGATGCATATCAGCACTAACATATTATGCAAATTGTCACAAGGATAGAGTTTTCTTTCTTCTTAAACAAAACAATATTTTTAGATGGAATGGAAAGAAGTAAATCTGTGAAGGATGACAAGCAAAACAAAAAAAATCTCTGAGCATATTCAGCTGAACTTTTCAATCACTTTTTATGACAGGGTTAGGTACAAAGTGTCCTTAGTTGTTTTTACTGTAAATCTATAGAAGGACAATTGGATGAAAACGTAATCTTAAAAAAAAAAAAATCCACTAAAAGTAATGAAGCACCATAAGCCTGGAGACCTCATAAAATGAACTGAACAAAGATAATATAAGAGTTGTCTCTGTGTATTTATCTCATGAGGACAGGACTTCATGGACAATAATAACAAATATCTATTGGCTACCAAGCATCTAATTTAAAGAAACCTTTGGCTCAGACTCTATAGATGTTTATACTTGAAGATAAGTATACTTAGAATCAACAATGTAAGATTATACCTGAGCCTTCATTGCTCTCAAAAAATATGAACTGGGATCAGAAAATTAAGATAAATGTCTTTGTCTGAGGTTGATGTTTTTCTTGAACCTTGATTCTTACAACTATAAATAAACATGATGTCTCTTGAACGTCTCCCTAAGGTTTGGTGTATTAAAAAAAAAAATTAATAACGGAACATTGCACTAAACCCCCTGAAAATAATTTTTGCATCATTTGGTATCAGGAACTAAAGATAGAAGATAGCCCCAGCTGGCAGGTTCTGTGAGGAAGCTGGACACCAATGCAGGGAATGAGCTACAAATAGAAGAGATTCCGATTCCCTCTCTGATGTCAAGGAGTGCACTTTACAGCCTTCCTCCCACAAAGGATAGAAGTAGAACTAATGCCATGTAGGTTAGAACCACATTTCACTTATGTGAAGGCATTTCAGCTCCCTTACCATCTCTCTCCAGATTACCCAAAACCAGTTACGTCAGGCTTTTCTCATACTTTATGTTTTCTACAGTTCTATTTGGCATGTTCTCCTCAGAATTTCTTTTAGTTAATCCATCTTTTTGGAAATATTGGGTCCAAGACAGGCCAGAGTACTCCAGCTTACTCTGGTAAGTACTTACATCAGTACTTCATCTTACTGATGAGTAGCCTTGAATAAGTACTTCACATTTAAAACAAGCTATTCCTGTTCATTTATCCTGATTTGCTGTCTTTTTTTCGTTATTAATGACGCTCCTACTGTTTCCCGCCTCCACAGCTCCTCTACTGCAGACATCTTTTCTATCCTTCTCTATCCACCTTATCACCAAAAAGCATTAGGTTGGCTTGATGTGATTTGTTCTCAAAATATCAGTGCTGGCTGTTTTCTTGCCATCTTTTATCTTCTGAGTGCTTAAATAGATTGTCTGTTTGGTATCTTTCTGGGCACAGAGCAAAGAATGATTGGTCTGTAATTCTTCAGCATTTTTAACCATATTACCTTATTATTGTTTGCTTTTTCTGCCTGATACCAGTGGCATATAGTCTTCACAAAGAGAGTGTTTATTATGTGTATGCCAAGGGCTTAATCCACAGAGAAATGCAGAAGAAAGGATTGTATTTCAGCTGCTACTGCAGATACTGCTGAGTGAGGATGACAGTTCCAGTATTCGGTGGGTCGATGATATCACAAAAATTGATCTTTAATAAATAGGTGGAGAGTTTGAGTAACCTGTATGAGACATTAAAAACGTATGCATTATGTTATATACATTATAGCAGAATATATGCAAAATCCCATCCTGAGGAGGGGTGAAGATATATTTCATAGCTTTCAGTTGGTTGCATTTTCTGGGGTTTTGCTGCAAAACAACCAGGCACTTCTAATGATAATCCTCAATGCCAGCCTAATGTCGCAAGAGAGAAAGAAGAAGGAAACCTAATTGTATAATTTAGTTCCTTCAGTCATTAAAACAGGAAATTCTAATCTGGTTGAAAAAAATATTGCTGTTTTGAAGATTGCTAATGATTCAGAGGATAAATCTGTTTGTGGATTATTAATTGCAAAGTAAAAGTTTATTTGCAATGAATGAACAATAGCTGTGTTTTGTACTGGTGCATTTCCAGTGTTCTGCAGCTAGAGATGCAAACATTTGTAAATAATGCACCCATAGGGCTTCATTCAGAGTTCCTGAGAATTATAAACTTAACACCAAGAGGAAAATAAATGGACTTTACAGGTTTTTTAGATCTGATTTTTTCATGGCAGGAAGGAAGTTTTCGTAACACTTCATAAACCAACAAGGTTTTGTTTTCAGGTCATTAACTACAAAATGTAGAATTCCTATTGGTGAGACCCTCCAAATGCTAAAAGCAGAACCTCATTTACAATGTATGGATGCAGTGCTCCAGACTTGCTATGGCCCAGACTTCTGCACCCCAAAGAATTCAGAAGAAAAAGCTCTTGTGGTGTTGGTTTAGAAAGGAAACCATAGTAGCAATTTGTTTGGCTTGAGCCCTTGCAGAATATGAAATCCTCCTTGGTGGCAGCTAATATTTACAGTGCAATTTTAGCCATTTTTTACAGCGCAATATTATCTTGAAACAACAAATTAAGAGTAAGATGGCTCAGGTTCTGTTGTTCAGATGCTGTAGAGGATTACTGCGCATTTCCTATGCATGGTTAAAAGCAGAATGAATCTCTGCTGTTGCTGCTCACCCTGAAAGATATTTGTGATCCCAGAGGCCTGACCAATTGGTTTTCAATCATTCACACAAAGTTTCAGTTTATGCTCTCGCAAGTCTAAAGTGAAAATGACTGATAGAATATATTATAGATTTTAGTTATTGTCATTCTTGTGGTTTTTCTACTTACTCTCACAGATGGTGGTCAGCCTGGATTTCATGTGAGTGTAAGCAGTGGCTGTATTCTTACAAGTTTTCACACATGCAAGAGTGTTTTAGTGTGAACTGTTTTGACATATTACAAGACTGGCTAGTTATGCACATTCAGAAGTCTCTTTCAAAGCCTTATCCAAAACATATTGATTCTCCATTGACTCTTGTTGCCCTTAGTAGACTGGTGGGCAGTCAGGTTTGCTCTACTTATTTGATCTCTTCTACTTACCAGAAATGCAATTTCTTTTCCAGCAGAGATCTGGACACACTTTTCATTTTGTATCTTCCTGCATTACATCATCAGGTGTTTTTCCTGCTGTTTGAACCTTCTGCACAGAGACCTTCAAGGGAAATAACAGAATAGCATCAAGGGAAATGAAAGATTTGATGTAATCCTGAGACACATTTTAGTTAAACATAGGCAATTTATCTCAGAGCAGTTCAATATCTGGATATAAGTATATGGCCTTTATGTACCTGGGATGATATTGTCAATCCCAGAAACCTATGACTCTGTTAATGAAAACAGATTAGATGATAGCAATCATTTTACTATCATATTAAGGAATAATTATTTTTTATTTGAGCCTAAGTCCTTCACAATTACTTTTGTCAAGTACTTGATCAGTGAGCTCCAGTTGCACAAAACATTCCTAAGACATTAACTTTAGCAATAAATATTTTCTTTGAAGTTATTCCTTAAATGCTTCTCAAACAGTATATGGAGAGGTAATATTAGACTTTCTCAATTTACAGTATTACTTGTTTGTATATAACTGTCATGTGCAGAGAAAATATCTGGTAATTTCCTTTCAAGCACCAATACTTTTTCAGAAGATATACTGCTAAACCTACTCAAGAACGTTTCACAGAGTAAAAGCGATGAAATTAGGTTAATACATTATTTATGATGAGTGATTTGCTCAGCCCCATGCAAATTAGAGGAAGATTTTTAACCAGTTAAATCAAAGCTCTGTGAAGAGAGGTAAAAGCATATTATGTTCCTTATTTTTTGCAGTTTTGCGGCAGACTGCCTTAATTACTTAAGAGGCCTTAACTTTGCAACTTGTCATGTGGCGGCTGAGAGTAAGGAGCTGTGCCTGAAAAGATGAGAAACATCTGGGCAGGTCAACTGGGAATAGTGGTAATGCTGTTTGGTGATCTTGTCTCCTTTTTCAGCCATAATGTCTGTGTCCTTTTCTTGAGGTTTTATACAGAAACGTCTTCTTCCTCCTTTAATTCCATTTATACATAGTTCTAACAAAGATATTGCAACTAGAGAAGCAATAGACTGCATAATGCAAAATGAATTCATATTAATCATGCATGTACACCTCACTGGAAAGTTAATAGCACATCTTTCTGCTTACATGTAGGACTTCAGAACTGATTAAGTGGCAGCTTTCACTGCTGTCCCACCATATAAGAAAGTATGGCAATAAAAGAGGATTCAGCTTCACAGCATCATGTAAGCTTAAATTTCATTGATAGTAACAATGTGAACAAGAAAATGTTCACATTGGGGAAAGTATCTCAGGGAAAAAAAGGATAAGAATGTAATTCTTCAAACATAAAAATAAAAAAGGAGAGGAAAAGCATACCAACAAACGTAACAAATTTCTGAACCTACATTGCAACAGAAAACACTTCAGTCCCACAAGAAGCAATTAGAAGATCCTGTGGAAATACCACATGAATAGGACGAGTCTCCAAAGGCATGAACTGCTTCTTCCTCATATCTTTTTTTTATTATTGTTCATATGGAATTCATCTAGCTGCATGCTCTCTCCACAGTTTTTGAATGTTGCCTTCCCCTTTCAGACTGATTATCTGTCCTCTATTGTAAGGAGGTATGAATAAGCAAAAGCTTTCAAGGCTGCTGAAGAGGATGAAGTACTTTTTTATTTCTCTTTGTAGAACAGAAAGCCTGTAGGAGGGAAATTGCAAAACACTGTTCTCTAACATGCATTAGAGAAGAACTTGGTTTATTTACTCATATCCCACCTGAAACAGCCCACAGATTCATTTAAATAAATAAACTTGCACTACATGGTAGGTTTTTATGTGTGGAGTGGGAAGCAAAAAGAGTAAGGGAAATTCTCTCGTGTGGAGTGGATTAGTCCATGCTCAAGTTTCTTTTTCTTTTATTTTTCTTTTTCTTTTAAGTTTTACTACTTCCTTTTTAAGGAAGTTTGAGCTGAATTTGGAAGTCTCATACTCTAGAGCACTTAGTTGTTAGTTTTAGGCATTAATCACTTTCTAGATCAGCTCACATGTGGTTTAAAATGAATCTTTCATTATAATTCTTCAGTCACAGGCACCTGGAATCTGAAAAGACTTTTGAACCACTGAATCTGTTACCTGACACCATGCCCAAAGTGATTTCTGTTCTTCCTTGGAGGTAACTAGAGACATACTACAGATCCAGGTTGATAGGTTTTATGATCAAGTAACTCAAAGGCACATACCTGTCCTATTAGTAATGTAAATGTGATAGGATTATTGAGTTATGAATAGCTTATACACAAATATTAACTACTAATACACTCATTAAAGCTGAGTAAAGTATTAATTAGCTTTCATCCAGCTGGATTAGAATCGCAGAATCATAGAATAGTTAGGGTTGGAAAGGACCTTAAGATTATCTAGTTCCAACCCCCTTGCCATGCCCAGGGACACCTCACACTAAACCATATCACCCAAGGCTCTGTCCAACCTGGCCTTGGACGCCGCCAGCGATGAAGC
>JANRGW010041966.1:0-18855 GCA_024733675.1 Psilopsiagon aymara | reverse complement strand
CAGTTGCAGTCATTTTTCTCCTTCTTAGTAGCTGGTGCAGTGCTGTGTTTTTGACTTTCAGCCTGGGAACAGCGCTGATAGCACCGATGTTTTTAATTGCTGCTCAGTAATGTCTACTCTGACCAAGGACATTTGAGCCTCATGCTCTGCCAGGGAGGAGTGGAGCCCGGAGGAAGCAGAGACAGGAGACCTGACCCAAACTGACCAAAGAGGTACTCCATGCCACAGCACATCATGCAGTATATAAAGTGGGGGCAGTCACCTAGAAGGACTAGATCACTGCTGGGTTGGGATGGGTATCAGTCCGCAGGTAGTGAGTGACTGTATTCTCTTCCCTTGTTGTTTCCCTTATCATTCTTATTATTGGTGGTAGCAGCAGTGGTTTGTGTTGTACTTTAGTTATTGAATTGTTCTTATCTCAACCCGTGGGAGTTACATTCTTTTGATTCTCCTCCCTATCCCTCCAGGAGCAGTGGGAGGAAGGGTGGGGGAGTGAGTGAGAAAGCTACAGGGCTGACTGGACTTAAACCACAACATCCTTATAGCACTGTCCAGGTTGAAATTAGGTAACAAAGAACAGAAGTAGGCAACTTGATACTGAAAGCTTGATACTATAAACTTGATGCTGAAACGTGTCTACAAAATGTCTACTTTGCCTGCACTTGTGACTGGAGACAAGCTTTGCTTGTAAGGAGCAGGTAATTTATTTATTTGTTTATTTATTTATTTATTTGTTCATTCAGAAGGAGACTCTCTTCTATCTCCTGTTCTTTTGGTGAGTATAGAAGAATAAAAGGATTCAGAAGAAAACTAAATGCAAGAGTCACGTAAAGGAGGACTTGATTAACTGCAGTTATATATTTATAGGAAGATTTTTTATTTTTGCATGGATAATAAAAACAATTGAATAGCTTATTTTTCTGGCCTGTCACTTAGCTCCTTTCCTATGATTCTAATTGCTTTTCATCTACTAACAATCATTGTTAGCTGTGATGTCTGAGGCTTAAATGCTTCCAATCAGACTCCGGACTGTTTCACATTGCAGTATACTGTGTTGGCTGTTGCTAGGTGTGCAGGGTCATGGCTGAAGTGCCATTACTTTAACTAAACATGCTCAGTTATTTTCATTTACTGATGAGGATCTGAGGCTAGTCAAGCAATTTAACTAAATGTAAAAATAATTTTGATGGCTCAGTGATTTCATCATGAGAGCGTTATCCCATTTGGCCAAATAGTTGGTCAGACATAGTGCTGCTTGTATGCAGTCTGATTAATGGGTATTTCTGGGTGTTTCCTAGATATTCAGGAAAATGAAGCATGTAGAGCAACTTCTCACTGTGGCTCCAAAACTCTGCAGTAGTGATGTTTCTTGGTAGAAATGGATAATGCTTCTGAGTCAGGGTCTGGTAATTAAGAAGCTTTTGTACTATTAAAAAAAGGTCAAACTTTTGGGGGTGAGAGTGAATACTATGCAAATTTAAATTATTTTTATTTGGTAAGAAAAGATAAAGGTCTAAAACTATTTCTATATAATCTTTTTTAAAGAATAGTAAGATCAGAATCAATCATATTGACCATGCATTTGGAAATAATGGCAATGAAATTACTTTGAATAGTAAGGGTTTGTGTTTTGCTCTTCTTGTTTGTCTTTGCATGTATAACTGAGTAGTAGATCTTCCATATTTAAAGTTTGTTTTATTTACATTTCTCTTGCACCATCAACCAGTAATGTAGTTGTGGGACTATCTCCCTCGTGTCTGTGTGTATGACAATGACCCATGAAATGACATCTATGGTTGTAAAAGATGCACACAGAAGAGATGTATCATGGTTTCATTTCTGAGATATCCTCTTTATTATTTTCCCATGGCATCCTTCTAGACTCTGAAATAAGTGTCATCTTATGCTGATTCCCCTGATCTTTAACTTTGGAAAAAGTTAGTGCACAGGACTGATTAAGAGAGAGTGAGACAGCCAAGAAAAAAAATTAATTGTTTGAAGCCTCTTTGGATGACCTATTTCAGAGTGCATCATGGATGCACTGTGGAAGCCATAGCAGATTACTGACGAGTTGTAGAAGTGCTACTCGATTTTAGTGATCCACTAGATCACAGATTTGTCTATAAAATGTAGCATTTGGTCCTGTAAGCCTTAATAATGACAAAGAACTTAGTTTTGCCATGCTTGACATAATGTAAACTACAGTCCTAAATTACTAGAATTATATGAATAAGTGTAGATGGAGTTGTTATGGATACATGTTTTTATGGACGGACTTAAGATTTCACATATTTCAGGCATAGGTGTGTCCTCAGATTGCCATCTTTCTCTGTAAAGGTCTCAAATATAAAGCTAAACAGCGTTATCTACTGATGAGAGTAAACAGCATTATGTTTCCAAAGCAAGTGATTTAAACCCATGCTGTCCTGGGTTCAGTTGTAACAGTTGTTTTTCTCCTTCCTAGTAGCTGGTGCAATGCTGTGGTTTTGGCTTTAGTCTGAGGACAGTGCTGATAACACATCAATGTTTTAATTATTGCTAAGTAATGCTTATCCTGATCAAGGAGCAGTTTCTCATGATCTACCTGTGAGGAGGGGCATGGGAAACCGGGAGGAAGCAGAGATGGGACACCTGACCCAAACTAGCCAAAGGGGTATTCTATACCACGACATATCATGCCCAGTATATACACTGTGGGGGAGTTACCTGGAATGACCAGATCGCTGCTTGGTTTGGGCTGGGTATTGGTCAGTGAGTGGTAAGCAATTGTGCATCACTTGTGTTTGTTGTTGGTTGTTTTTTTTTTTTTCCTTGTTAGTTTATATTATATTTTTATCTCCTTATTATTTCCCTTATCATTATTATTAGTGGTGGTAGTAGTTTTATGTTGTATTTTAGTTACTGGACTGTTCTTATCTCAGCCCATAAGATTTACATTTTTTCAATTCTCCTCCCCATCCCACCCTGAGGATAGGGGAAAAGATGCAATGAATGAACGGCTGTGTGATTCTGAGTTACCAGCTGGGCTTAAACCACGACACATGCAGAACAACAGCAACATTGTAAGGGGTGTAATGTCAACTGTTTTTCTGCGTGAAAGGCTGAAGAGCACTGATACATGGAGCACCACAGGCCGGGTGAGGGAAAAGTTTCCTGGCTGTGGACTTATGTACCAGAATACCAGCAGTGTTAGCACTGAGTCCTGAAACCTGGACTATGCTACTTAGGACAGCACAAATGGTCATTAACCAAGCAGGGAAACAACCTTCAAGATACACTTCTGTCTTTACTTCTGTGCAACAAAGAATTTTAATGAGAAATGGCTGGATTCACTCTTTCTCCACTAACGTTTCAAACTAGGGTTGTGAAAGGCTGTAAAACTACTGAACAGTGCAGTGAAAAAGTTTCAGTCTGCCTACTTCATTTTTGGGTGCCTAACCTATGGTCACCATGGGCTAGCTCCCATGTCATCAGGACAATTGATCTTGCTTTCTGCCTGTTCAAAGATACCTTATGCTCTGCTAACAGCTATTTTTTTGCCAAAAATGATAGTTGCTCACAGCTGTTATCCTTTCTAGATGCTTGGCAGACCCTCTTTCATTCTGAGAACAAACATGGTGATGTAACAGAGGCTATTGGACCCTTTGGAAGGATGACAGCTAAGCACCGGTGGTAATCACTAAGACTGTTCTTCCATCTTTCATTCCTTTCCTTATCATTTTCTGAAATGCCTAAAAGTAAAAGGTGATCAAGAGTGGACTGAAGTAGTTGTTGTTAGCCATTACTAGCTGCCTTCTTTCCATGGGGAATTTGTAATTTATGTACATTAATCCAGTTTTTTCTGGAAGAACAGGGTCTTGCCATGCTTGAATAAGATAGTTTAATTTGTACAGGTTAACCAGACCCAAAACACATATTTCTATTCCTAAAGGTTATGTACTCTCTATAGCTAAAAAAGATGCAACTGTTCTGTTTTATTTTAGATCTTAGCTGTCTCTATTCCTACATTGCTAGAGAATATTTGCCACAGTTTTAACTCTCCCTAAACCCATGTTTCTAATGCTCATCCAATCACACTCTCATTTGACAAATACAAGCAAGCTCAAACTGTTTTAGGTCTGGTATGCAGGAATCAGGACAAGGATGTTGTTTAAGACAGGGTTAATAAAATGACAGATCAGGCTTCATCTTGAAACTTCAGGAAAAATAAACTACACTTTTTGGTTTCACTGAGCTGGTTTTCTCTGCTTACTAATGTCAATCAGTTGATTTAACTTTCTCTATTTTATTAACTAGAGAAAATGAAAACCATTTGAAAGTAGATCCATACGATGACTATCTTATACACAGTAGCTGTAACTATTTCACAGTGTATTTCTCTAATGAGATTATGAGGCAACTGCTAAATCAGCTGGTTGCTTTCTTTCGATTATGGAGCATTGATCTCATTCATAGTTTGCTGTTCTCAAGGTTTTGCCTGGTAGCAAACCCTTATATAAGATGCAGCTGATCCTATGCTGTGAGCTCTTTCTCTTGTGTCATCTATTCCTTACTTCTCACACTCCTGTTATGTTTGATTAGCTATTCTCTACTCTGCCAGTTGCTGCTTGCTACTTCCTCCCTAGTCACTGTTTGCTCAGTGACCTGCTCTGACTACTGCAGTTTTACTAGTAATTTCTGTTAGTTCAGTTTTCAGAATGCAAACATCACTGTGGGCTGACACAGTGTATGCAACATCATCTATCCAACTTCGACTGCTTTACTGGAAACTTAAGTAAAATATCCCACTTTTTTCATAGCTCATAACTCTGCACCCACAGCACTACAGAATTGCTGCTTCAGGTGAGCATTTATGTCAGAAATAGAGTTGTGAGTTGGCTGTATTTTCCTATTTTTTTATAGCTCCAGAATTTTCTCTGGTTAGCTAAGGGCCTCCTTTTCAATAACTACTAAACACAATAAAGTAAAATATGTTTAAAAAGGTTGCACTTCATTCATCACTTTCATTTATCTTCTGTCTCTGTCACATATCCAGAGTATTCTTCTTGGCTCCTATACTCTCTGAAAGTCTCTTATTGTTTTCTTTTAGGATCTGACCATGAGGTTTAATTGAAAATGCAGAATTTCCACTCTGCAATTGTAGGACTACAATAGTATATGCAAGAGAATGAACCCAAAATTAATTTTGAGCCATCTGAGTGAGGAATTTCTTTATCTGCCTTTTTTTGGATGATTTATTCCATTCAAAATTCAGAAGAAATCTGGCACAAAAGTAAGTTTCCATCAAGTGGTAGTTAGAAAAGCAGTATCAGAATAAATTACAAAGCCACTAGATTTAGAACACATTCTTATGAATTCCTCACTAATCTGAATTAACCAGTAGAGGTAAGGCCTACACTAAGAACAGAAGTAGAAATGATGATTAAAATATAGAAAAATGAGCAAGGAAAGTGTGAAAAATCTTGATTTTAGGAAGATTAGGTATGGCAATTCACTTCTGCATCTGACTGGTCATAACACAGCATACTGTGGGCAGCCAGTAGTATTAGATTAAGAGAAGTTCAACAGCAAAGCCCTTTTAACAACTTAGTGGTCTCAGATAGCATCAGTAAAAATGCCATAGCCATACGGGTATCATAAAATACCCACTTGTTTGTCATCCCACTGACCGTCAGCACAGCTTGGTCTGAATAGAAGCAGTAACAGCGCTGAGGAAACACATTCATTTTTGAAAGTCATTAGCTTTCTCCTCCAAATTTGTGCTGCCTGGGTTGCACTGGGAAAGTTGTATTTGACTTGCTGGAAAAAGGGTAAGCACTTGGTTTTTGTAAAATTCCATTAAAGTCTCAGTAACTCGCATTGCTGTTGTATTGTATCACAGATATATTTAGTACTCCATCTCAAACAGCCTCAAACCTGGAACAGATTAATATATTTACACAAAAGTAAATTCCATTTCTCTGCTAAAACTCAGAACTTGCTGCTGTTGCCATACACCTGGTAGTTTTCATGTCTTCTGTGCCATACCCCCTGCACTGTGAGCTGTATATACTCTTTTTCCCCCTTTCTTTCTCTCTAAGAGATAATCTCCAGTTTCAGTGGATCCGTTTTCTTTGTACTGGCACTGGACTAAACGTGCTATAACAAACACATCTGTTAAGTCACCTTCAAAGGGAGAGCAAGGTTTTTCTAAGAAAAGTCTGGCAAATAGGAACTACATATTCACAGAAATGATAGTGATATTCTCTTCCTCAAGAAGTCATCTTTCCTGAGAGATCTCATCATAATGTACATACTTCCTAAAGGCATTGACTGGATCCACCTTGGTGTGAATTTGCTATGATAACTATGGGCTATGGCGAAAAACCCTGACACAGGCAGCTGCTTCTGAGAGTCTTCAGAAAACGTGAAAGCACTGGACTGCCCTCCTTTCAGCACTGACAGAGAAAACACCTCATAGCATGAGCTCAGAGTGGAGGAAGAACTTTCAGGAAAAAGAAATATATTGTGTGGACTGCTATGTGCTGTTTTCGTGCTAAGTAAGAAATAGTGACATTACATGTGAGGATGCTAGTGTTTAGCAATGGACAGACCTCTGCTTGGTGAAGAAGGTGTACAGTGCTTTATACCATGTTTATAGCTTATCTTAAGGCAGCTGAATCTCTCCTAGAATCTGATACCTTGCAAGAAGTGTACTTGAAATGCAATTGAATAGAAAATATTTGTTGAGCAGATACTGCCAAAGGGATGTGGCTGCCATTACTGCCAGAGATGCCTGACAGCTTCTACAAAGTGACAACCAAATACTCACCGTAATTCTCTGAAGATCTGTCAGAGAACAAATTACTCAAGCCAGTTTGGTTTTGCCTTTCTACTAGAGAGTGTTATGCTCAGAATGCCAGTCAGGCATTCAAGAAGATATTTGTTATGATACACTCAAAGGGCCAGTGATAAATATTCTGGCCTGAAGTGACTGACAGTAGGCTGAGACATTGAAGTGGATAGGGTTTTAGTAAAAGTTTCTTGCAAAAATCATGCTTCTGGTACATCTCTGAAGGTACTGTAAATGCTTTAGTAAAGATTTGTTTGAAGCAGGTGGTAACATGGAAGTATGTTGAAAATTTCTGTAAGAGGTATTGAAAGAGCTGCCTTATATGATGTCATCAATATCTGGTAAAATGGAGTTTGGTATTTAAATACTACAATTCCTGTTTGCTAGGCTAGCTGTGAACAAAAAATGCTTCCTTGAAGAAAATGTTACTTTTCATTCACCATGAGGTTCTAGCCTGTTGAGATATTTTCTTCAGCATACTTGGCTTAATTGAGTTTCTAAGACTAAGAAAAATGTTTTGTTGAAGATATGAAACTTAATAATTTTTTGTAGTTACATTTGGAGTATGAATATGCAGCATGGCACAATTATTCTAACTTAACTGCATCTCCTTATTTGGAGGAAATGCTATTATACCTACAAGGAACCTGGTAATTCTGACAAACTGATACTTATCTGAAGCAAATAAACAGACACTGTTATGTACATTTGGCTATCCCTGAAACATGGATTTTCCTGGAGTAGCATCTAGGATGAATACCATTTTGAGCTTGAACTCTTTCAGCAAACTGACTTGTGCAGCAAGGAAGTTTAACATGCTAATTCATAGTGCTCTCACTAAAGTGTAATCTTTGATCAATCACTCCCAGCATGACCTTGGAGTCTTAATTATTAAATTGTTTTATACTATTCCTTGCAGAGATGGCACTCGTTATTTCTTCTTCATTCTTTATTCTCAAGATATTTTTTCACCAAAGGACTAGCAGTTTTATTTGGCTACTTATTATCTTGATTTACAGGTTGCTTACATAGATTACAGACTGTCTCTATTTAGCACATTAAAATTTATCACTTAGATGCAGCAAATAGCTACAAGTGTGTGGTTGTTTTCTGTCCTGTAAATAATCCTATTTGTCACAGCAGTTAGTTTGAGCTGGGGGGATGAAACCTCTGAACACTGCATGATTTCCAAAGCAAAACTTATTAACAGAACAGAACTACCTACTTTTGCCTGTCCTGAATGGATGTGGCAGCAGTGGTAATATGCAGTAGCTGTTTAGTATGATATTGTCTGTGTGAGAACAATGGAAAAGGGAAGAGGAATTGTGAGTGTACATGATGAAAGACATGAAGTCCCGTCTTCAAATGTGATTGCTTTTAACTCTAATTACAAGCACAGGAGGCTTGAGAAAGACATTCACATGAAGTACATGTGAAGTCTTCCACATATACTTCCTTTCTGTGCTTCTTACTCTGTGAATCCTCCTGAGCAGTGTAGATAGGGATGAAGTCATTACTTCTTGCCTGCTGATTAATATCAAACAGTTTTGTCCAAACTATTGCTTATTTTAGTTTGTGGAAACATCTCTTTTCATTTTTCTTGGCCTAAAGTGCTCCTTCTTCAGCATCCAAGGAGAGGCTAGAGACCCTGGCCACCTCAAAGGAAGAGAGTATTTTATTTTAGTCTAGTAAAAAGGGAAAATATAGGGCCACCCATATGTATTCTTTCTTGTATTCCTTGTCCCTCCCTTATCCATCATAAAAGATGCATGAGTGCACATTGTCCCCAAGGCTTTGTTTCATCATCATCTTCCCCTCTCCAGAGGCTGAGAGAATTACCTCAGGATGAACAGGGAGCGAAAGGAGACGTGGTAAAACCATTACCATCCAATAGGACAATGGACTCCACTTTGCTTTCTGGAACAGAAGCTCACTCCAGGACTCTTGCTTTAATCATATACAACATAAATGATTCTGGAATTTTAATAATATCTCTCTGCTGCTTCTCTAGCAGATTTAGTTTCTCATTTATAAGATGAAATACTCTATTTGTTGAACTTACCTGTAAATGTTTGACTGGGTGCTGAGGTTATATAAACAGCACTTAATAAAGAGCATTTACAGTCATTTCAAGAGTACTTTGGCTATTCAGGTCTTGCTTTCTCAATATATTGTGGGTATGGGACAAACAAATCTGAATTTTCCTATAAAATTTCATCAAAAGCATAGTTCTCAAAACTCTCTAGTTTTCTGACAGTCCAGGAGCTCCATCCACAGGATGAAATTCATATTTTTGTGGTACGATTTTTTTTTCTATTGTCAGAAAAAAATGTTTTTTAAAAAAGGGGGGGGGAATAAAATTAAATTCAGCAATTCTATTTTTTATATCACTTAACTAATTACATTGCAACCAAACAGAAAAACCTTTCTCTCAGCTAATCTTCCCCTTTCTGCTGGAATTAGCTGACAGGCAAAAATATGAGGTCTTTAAACAGTTGATAATTAATTTTTAACAGTTTATGGAAAGTTAATGCTACAAATATACTAGTTTGCTCTACCACCGAAATAAATAATTGTTGTTATATTTTATTTCAAAGACTGACCTATGATATTGATACAAAACATACTGCTTCTGTATTTGTTGGAAACACTAAAGGAAATGCCCCTTTTCTCAAGGAGAGTTCATTGAATAATAACGCCATGATTTGCTGAATCATCTAGCTAAGATGCTAGTATATAAGAGCCAATTTCCCAAACCAAGGAAGCATTCTCTGAGGTAATTTCTTAAATAAGAAAACAGTAATTTCTTTGGATATGTTCCATTATGGAGTCTCATGCTGTCTTAATAAACTACATTGAGAAGAAGAGAAAGGATCAGAGTTTTGTTAAATGTAGGAAGAAAAACTTAATTCTCAAGTAGAAGGAAATCTGCAAGTAGATTGTAATATGCTTATTGAAACATAACTGTGCAGCAGCTACTGTAAATCCTCTGTCACATCTTTCAAAATACCGATGAGTTAATTTTTCCCTGAATATTTTCCCAGCATGAGTCTGCACACAGAAGTTGCTTAAAACTGCACCTTTATCTCAACATGAAAAAACACTGAACTGCAGCCTCATCATAATTTTAGCCACAGTGTTAGTAGCCACAGTGACAATATAGAGGTCTGGTGGGGAGTCACAAAGTATTTTCACAGGTCTTGTACTGTTACTGACATTTGTACCATAGTGCTGGAACCGTTGGCCTGAAATTTTTGTAAGCGCTCTGCCATGAGTTGCAATGAAACAAGAAATGGACAGCTGCTCAAGTTCTCCTTATTATCAGAAGTTTCCCTTTTTCTTTCCTTTTGCTAGTTTCTTTCCCCCATGACTGTTTCCTATGCCTATTATATTTGCCAACTCAGTCTAAATATGCTTTCTTCCCTCACCTCTGCGTATGTTTGTCTGGTTTACTACCTTTGCTGTTTCTGCTTACCACAAGGCTACAAGCTGCTCTGAAGAAGTAGGTATGAAAAAATGATAAATGACCTTAAGTCAGTACTTTCTGAATCGGGTTGTTCATTTCTTTAACCTTGAATGTACTATATATTAGTACAATTGCTAACACAGTAAGTGTGATTATCTCCCTACAGTGTGAATTTTTCCCATACTGTATGCTTTTTGTGTGGTTAGGTCAAATGCACCGAATTTTATTTCCATTCTACCAAATATGTTCCAAAAGGCTCCAAAGCAGAAGTGGTTTTGATTCAGACATCATTTCATTTTGATAAGTGAGTGGGATCAATTTGATTAAATTTTTTTTTCAAAAGCTAAACCAGGGAATCTAAAGGCCAATAAACATTTCAACTGCCCAGTATATCTTGCAGAATTAACCTTTGTTGATTAATTAATCTGCTGAAAGTAAAGTTTTGTTTGAACAAGATGGGATTGCTGAAGTGCAATTGTATATATATGTAGAAATGTAATTATTAGGACTGATCCAAAAAATTCACCATCCAGACAGTCCGATTCCCAGCTGAAACTGCAGGAATGGTAATTTCAGAGTTGCTTATTAGGCAAACCCGATTCAGGAAAGAATGCAGAAAAAAACCCTGTTGATCCCATAATCTTATTGTGAAGAGCAATATTTTGTATATCCTCCCTGCAAGCATGGCCCAGAAATAATAATGCACCACTTCAAGGGTTGCTCTTCCTGCTTCATTTCTCATGGAAAGTAACTTCTGGTATCATGGGAGTTTTTGTTTATGTTATTAATCTCTATTAAGTCCATTGCTGAAAACAGAGAATAATCCTGTGCTATGGAGAAAAAAAATGTCCCAAGAGTTTTTAGTATTTTTCTGGGCTTCAGATATTTTTCAGCTATCTTTTCTTTCCTTGAAAAATGTCTATAATGTTTACTCATAGAATAGCAACTCCTCTGCAGCCTTATACTTTGACACCCAACTCTGCAAGCAACTCTGTTTATAGGTATTAAGATTTTAGTGTGTTGCCATCAATATATATTAAGTGGAAGGAAATGTCTCATTTTCACTTCATTGTCCTATGTCTGTCATTATTGGCAGTCTCACACTTAGCCCATAGCTTTTTATAGTTTTGGAACTCTTTCCGTATTTGCACAATGTTTACTACAATGGGATCTTGGCCCATAATTAAAGATGAAAATAACTATAGTCATATAGATGATGGTTAAAACTGATAAAACAATTATTCCCAGAAATATGTATCTCAGGATCATAGGGGAAGGCTAGAAAGAGAGAAACATAACTGTTCATAGGTATAAGACTTAAAGGTGCTCTGAGATACTCAGATATTATGTTCTATGGGAAGATGTATAGGGGCTAAGAGAACAGCATAGGTTTTGTTGTATCACCAATACACACTAAAATGGTTTGCTATCATTTTAACACGGAGAACATAATCACTGAGAATTCTGACAGACTTGAGTTGTTAAGCAAGCTGTATTTATTACCTGATCAAATATTGGTATGACAAGAGGTCACACTTTTCTGAAATCACATAGTAACCTGTGTATGGGAGAGAGGGGGGGGAAGAGTGGTTGGCCAGACCTTTAGCATTATTTTTAAACTTACTTTAGAAATTCTTGACTAAGATGTTTATAAATAATACATAACTTAGGCCTAGCCTAAGAATATCAAGTTCCCTCTGAGCTGCTGGTCTTGACTAAAATCAGATTATGAATAATGGAGAAAGTGTGATTTGCTCAGACTCAGAATTTTATAACATGATATGCCAACCTTTGCTCAAATTTGTGCAATACAAGCCTGAATGCAGCTATTCCCAGGGCTCCTTATCTTGCCTTTGCACCTGGTCTATGAATGCAGCAATCATTAACAACTTTACTGACCTGATGGCTCTTGCTACTAATGATAACTAATAAGAAAGTAATATGAAAATTCATAGTATTATTATTATTTATTTGGAACACAATACTATCTATGCAGCAGAGGAATGTGAGGTTCTATTTTACAGAGCATTATTGTTGCTGTCCATTTGAATATCCTGAATTTACAGGACAATTTAGACTGTAGTTTAAGCATTATTTTATGAATTCATTAGCAAAATAAAACCAAACAGGACAAACAGTGTCTCAATTCCCTTTATGCAGACTAGTCTAAGACATGAATTCCTGAATTAATTGTTTTTTATATTCATGAATTTTCTGACAAGTTCTTTGATTTCCACCTCACATATCTATGAGCAAAATGGTTCCCTTGCTGATGGCAAGAGTGCTCATTCTTCCTCTACCTCCCCTTCATCGCTCCAGGAAGCATGAAAGCCTCAGCAGTCTGACTGCTGTTGGAACTGCTTCAAAAGCTTTTTGGCTAACTTGATGTATTTATACCTTTCAGCTTAAAAGTTTGGCTGGACCAGCTGGGGGAAAATGCCTGAAATTCTGTAAGTGGTAGACTGTGCTAAATTTGTAATTAAAAATTCTCACATTAATAGATATCACAACCTGAAAAGCCAAAGATAGCTAGCAAGCGTTGCAGAAGGTGTATCATATCATGTTATTTTGCATGAAAAATGTTGGTAGTTGTTTGTGAATTTTATCACCTCATGTGAACTTTATATTGCTAATGGTCTTTGGAGTGGAGATTATAAGAGAATGTGCTTTATCAAAGGATAGCTCAATCATCAGCACATTCTTGCTGAGTGACTAAGAGAACATTCTTTTTTTTTTTTTTTTTTTGCTGCTGTGATAGACAAACAGCAATGGTTCCTCAGATAAGGTACCATGCTTCCCAAACTCTAGTTTTCTGAATCTATGGTTTGAAATGAAACAAAATTTAATGAAAACTGCCAAAGAAATTGTTAGCTATTATAATGCTTTCTCTATTCAAAAGGGAATTCAGGACATTCTGTTCTTCTATAGACCACATAGAAGGACCTATATGTAATGCATTAGCCTCAGATGCTGTGGAAGTGTCTAAAAGAATACCAGATAGCCACTTAAGCCTCTTCAAAACCAAAGCCATTTTAGAACTAGTATTCAAAGACAGTAATCTGTAACTGAGGTATCACTACTGTCCCAGGAAACTCTGACCCAGAAAGCTGGAATAAGAGCTGGTCAATGACTGCCTACAGCTTCTGTGACAGGAGCTGCATGTGTGTTCTACCTTGGGCAGTGCCAGCATAGCTTTTCTTCTCAGTTTGATTTTAAGAAGAGGCAATTTTTGTCATCTCTTGACTATATTTGGAAAACTCTCTAAGAAAGAAATGTCTATGCTTCTTAAACTTTTCTATTAATTTTAGTGAATACATATTCACAGGCAGTTTGTACCTGCTGCATTTATATACAGATGAAAGATTTTTATTCTTCCTGCAGTGGCCACAGGCTAGTCAAAGTAAGTGTTTTTTACTTAGCAGTATCCCAGTGAGTGATCTTGCTATCACCAAGAAAATCCTACATGGATGACTTGGAGTCCTTCATGGAATGATTTTGGAGGAAGAACAAAGGAAGGGGAAAGGGAAAGAAAGCTTTCCCAAGTTAAATAGTATTCCTTAAGTAAGAGAAACACAGTCCAGTCTGAGCTAATTTATTCTTCTAGATTCATTACTGACTGTATGTGCAAAATCTGATCTTCCACGGACTTTCTTAAAAAATACAATATAAGCTATCATTTTCAATATATATATCTTCTGGTTCCTCTTATGGGAGTAACCTGACTGTGGAAGAAAAGCTCTTCCTGCTCCTTTGCAAAAGGTAACTAATCACAGTGAGTTTAAAATATATGATTTTTTTTTTTCATTCTACTTTTAGCTATTAACTTCAGCAAAAATCAACTCTCCAATGTAAAATGAGGTAACTCTGGTGCTCCTTCAGTTTTTCTTCTGTTTTCTGGACATCAGTAGAGTGGGTTGGTGTTCTAACAACTACTCCAGTAATTAAAATAGACATAATTTGTATTTGGAATAGAATATTTTCTTACTGTAGCAAATGAAAAATTCTTTTTTTAATGGCCCCTGAATGTATTAGCATAAAGTACACATTATATTTAGAGAAAACACACACACAAAATGGCAAAAGTCATTACTAGGCAGGCCTTAGGCCCTCACATAACTCACTTAGAACTATAAGTAATATTTTTTGTTAAGACAGTTATTTGCACTGAGATGCTTGTGCAGGGCTAGGCTGGGCTGCCCTTGGCCTGAGCAGCACTGAGCTGGGTTTACCAGGCATTCCATGGCCGAGTGCCTATTGCCCCGCCAGCCTGTCTGAACTCCAGCTCTGAGAGTGCTGCCGGGGAAGGGGATGACAGACCCAGGTAGTCCCTGCTGAACAAACAGCCTATAAGGGCATAGGGGCTGCAGAGCAGCTTTCATTCCTTCTCTAGAAGCAGTGGAGGGGAGCAGGTGGTGAAAAGAAAATCCATCATTACCAGTCCCTTGAGAAGAATTTGAGATCTGATATGACTCTGCATCTCTCTGCTTTAAGAAAACTGTCACCATTGACCCTAGCAGCCACAGGAACACATTAGAAGCATAGATAGGTAGTAAGCCTTCTTGTACAGTTGTTGGAAGGGTATTATAGTCAGTGAGGGGTTTTTTTTTGCTAGTTCGTTGTACTACAAGTATTAGTATTTTGTAACTGGATTAACTACTGCTTCATTTTCATTAGAGTGCTAAGACTTTATGAGGCTAACAATAAATTCTTGGCTCTGTGTATAAGGTGCCTTTCACCCATAACAAGATTTTTAACAGTGTACACTGCCATGAATGCAGAGTAAGTAAAAAAGATTAACACATTTACTTTCAAGTCACATCAAATTCTGAGACAAGATCAAAGCATTGCACAGCATACTCAGTAAGAGATAAAGGCAGGGAAATTAGTGTACATGAAACCTTAGAATGGAGATTTTATGTGCTAGTGGAACCTACATCTATATCAGCAGATTCCACGTGCCTTTATTGCAAGAAAATCAGCCCCAAATTTAAAATAAGGCTGAAGCAATAGAAGAGTAAGAAAAAGACACAAGTAGATACCATGAGTTACAGAGATACTGTTTATAAACTTACAGCTATTTTTCCTCTTATTTTGCTTCAAATCAAAGCCCTTGTTCTTGATGGTATCACTGGCATCTGAGTTATCAAGGACATTTTGCAGACAATTTGTGGCAATTTACCTCTCCATGGTTATTGTTCAAAGGTTAAAAGAAGTGAGCAAAGTTTTCTTATGCACTAATTAACTTGATCCTGTCAGCTTAACACCCCTTTGCAGCAAGAATGTGAAGTATGAAGTGTCTGTCTTTCTCCTCCTGTCTTCTGATTGTAGTCCAACATTGCGAAAACATGCAAATGGAAAAAACCCATGGGAAATAAGAGTGGAATATTTTGGGAAGCCAAAAATAAATAAAAAATCAATAAATTTGGAAGAGACAGAGATTTTATTAGAATTGAGATGGGGGTAGGGGAAAGGGCCAACATAAAGGTGCTGGGAAATAAACCAAGTTGACTCTTGAGCCTTGCCAATACCACATAAAACTTATTCTAATTTAATACCAGACCAGGTTTTGCCTCTGCATCTGTAAGAAGCTCAGGTGATACAGAGTCAACAAATCTAGAGGGACCCTTCCAGTTATCTAACAGGGAGTTTCAGTACCCAAAGCCTTTTAAAAATGACGGTATGAGCAAGAGCGAGTGGAAAACAGGAAACAAACAGATGTAGTGAGAGTACAACTGGATTCACATAACTTTAGTTGAGAAATTCTACTTATACATTATATTTTTAAGTAGCAATTTAATTTTGCAATTAAACAAAGAAACTAGGGCTAACAGTTCACAAACAGCTTGTCCTCGGTTCAGCAGTAGCAGTCATTTTTCTCCTTCTAAGTAGATGGTGCAGTGTTGTGATTTTGACTTTCAGCCTGGGAACAGCGCTGATAGCACCGATGTTTTCAGTTGCTGCTCAGTAATGTCTACTCTGACCAAGGGCTTTCTGAGTCTCATGCTCTGCCAGGGTAGAGAAAAGGGAGGAGGGGGAAGCTAAGAGGAAGCAGAGACAGGAGACCTGACCCAAACTGACCAAAGAGGTATTCCATACCACAGCACATCATGCCCACTATATAAACCCAGAAGGGTTAGATCACTGCTTGGGTTGGGATGGGTATCTGTTGGTAGGTGGTGAGCAGTTGTATTCTCTTCCCTTGTTATTTCCCTTATCATTATTATTATTGATGGCAGCAGCAGTGATTTGTGTTATCCCTTAGTTACTGGACTGTTCTTATCTCAACCCGTGGGAGTTTTATTCTTTTGATTCTCCTCTCTACCCGTCCGGGAGCAGTAGGGAGGAAAGAGGGGGTGCGAGAGAGGGGCTGTGTGGCTGACTGAGCTAAAACAATGACAATACCCTTTTCTGAAACCTTTGTAATTGGATCAGTGTTTCAGGACCATAACTCTTTCCCCAGGACACCTCTCAGTATGTTCTGTCTAGAAATAATGACCTACATAGAAATCTTCTCTGTCATATTCATCATTGCTTCTCATCTACCACTGCTGATGGACTTAGTTGGACTTTTTTAAAAATCCTGCAGAGAAGACTACATTAAATTGTGCATAAAATCACCACCACTCTGGAGATCAGAGAATCCTAAAATGTTTTGGATTGGAAAGGACCTTAAAGCTCATCTGATTCCAATCCTGCTGCCATGGGCAGGGACACCTTCCAGTAGACCAGGTTGCTCAAACCTCATCCAACCTGGCCTTGAATACTTCCAGAGGTGGGGCATCCACTGCTTCTCTGGGCAACAAGGTGTCACCATATTAGAAAGCCTTTTGGTATATTCCTGGGCTTTTGAAATTTTATTTTTCAGAGAAAGCCTGAGTTGTACCCCAATTCACATATTTGAAGTTGATAAAATAGTGATATTTATACACTTAGTGGTAAAGCAGAACCTAAGAATTGCTTCTCTTATCTTAATGTGCAGTACTGAAGGTGAGAATTAATATTGAGGAAAAAAAAAATCTTTTTTTTTTTTTTTATTAAACTGAAAGATTTTAACATAAATAGTCTCAATTAATTTTTGTTGGTATGTTCCTTTGTTTTCAAGGATTTGAATAGGAAGTGAATCTTGCAGATACATAGGCGCTTGCATCCCTGGAAGATTCATACCCAAGATGTTCATGCAGCCATATGGCATGCGTTGCTTTTTCTGATCTTTTTAGGAAAAGGCAATCACTTTATCAAGAAGCATAGCATATGTGATCATCAATTTCCAAGTGACTGAAAGAACCAAACAATTTTGGTAACTTCTCAGACAGCAAAATGTAATGCTTAAAGCATAACAGAACAATTTCTGGTAACTGCAACTTTTCTTAGACATAAAGTTTATTTGCAGCAGCTTTCTAAAATTTCATAGCTGTAACGATAACAATAAAATGGCAACAACTGCTCAGGAGCTGTCACTTCTATAAATATAGTTTATTGTTAAATTCTTCTGGTTTTGTGGGGCTCGAACTGTGATCTATTATTTCAGTCAAAGTTGCATAGGCTCCATGTAGTAGATACCAGGGCAAAACAGTAAATTGTTGAAGCATTCCCAGAAAGCATATGTGTATAATGTATAGCTGTCTATTTACTGGCTAATTAACTTTGTCCAGAACATAACTTACTGTGGAAACGCTTCTGTGCTTTCCCTGTTCTAAACTGTTCGTGCAATACTAGGAACAGCAAGCAGCAAAGTGCACTTTTCAGAGCTGCATCCTGAAACCCAGGTTGGCTACGCTCGGCCTTTTTTAAATCCAAATAATGGAGGAAAAAAAATTGATTACTGAAGAGCAGCACTGCCCTCTGGTGGGCAGATTAATCCTCCACAGTGACAAGGCTTGGTTTTTACTTCAGCACTTGGAAGAGTATATTTTCAGAGCAGTGCCTTGGCTGTGCTTCCAGCAGAATACACGTGCATGGGATTGAGACTTTCAAGTTAGAGTTTTAATATAAAAAATAAAGAGCATTATTTGGGACCTTGGGGGTTTTTTTGTTGCTTGTTTTGCTTTGTTATTGTTGGCTTTTTATTTTTTTTATTTTTTTTTTTTTTTTGATTGTTGGTTGGTTTGTTTTTTCTTGTAAGAGTAATCTGTAAAATATTCCAATGCAAGATTAGAAATCAATGCAAAATAAAAAGGGACTGAATTTGTCATTGTAACCTATGAACATTACTATATGAGTTTATAATTTACTGTCTCACAAGTTTTTAGCCCCGAGATGAAGTATTCAAGGAGGACTTACAACTAAGCTGTTTAGAATAAAATATTCAGGTTTTTTAGATCATAGAATCATAGAATAGTTAGGGTTGGAAAGGATCATCTAGTTCCAACCCCACTCCCATGGGCGGGAACACCTCCCACTAAACCATATCACCCAAGGCTATGTCCAACGTGGCCTTGAACACCACCAGGGATAAAGCATTCACAACTTCCCTGGGTGATCCATTCCAGTGCCTCACCACCCTTACACTAAAGAATTTCTTCCTCATACCCAATCTAAACTTCCCCTGTTTAAGTTT
>JANRGW010041965.1:10677-45063 GCA_024733675.1 Psilopsiagon aymara | reverse complement strand
GCGGTGTTCAAGGCCAGGTTGGACATAGCCTTGGATGACATGGTTTAGTGTGAGGTGTCCCTGCCCATGGCAGGGGGTTTGAAACTGGATGATCTTAAGGTCCTTTCCAACCCTAACTATTCTACGGTTCTATGAATGTCATTTTTCTTAATACTGTTCAGTAATTTTCCTGTTGAGGGAATGTGGCACTATTCCATAGTCTTTACCTCTTACAATTTGGTGCTAGTAGTTAAGTTAGTAATGAAGACTTCTGGTTTGTCATGTTATGTCCACAAGTCTTGTACTTTTACAAAGGCCTCAAATCAGTGCTTTTTAATTTACATTTTGCTGCTGTTATCTGCCATTTCTGGAGAGAATGTAACACTTCAAAATGTTCTTTGCTGGGCATGCTTTTATGAGTATTGAGAAAATTCTGTATCTCTCTGAACAGACAATGAGGAGGTTTTTCCTTGGTAACAGTAAAGTGCAGATCTAAAACCTTGCAGAAGACAGCTTCTAGATGGCCTCATCAAATAGTCTGAGCACATGACATTGGAAAATTAACAAGTGTTAGTATTAAGTAATCATTGGAATTGTAGCGTAACTTGAAGTGGCAGGGTGGCTGTTCCCATCCTATTTGGTGATTATTTTTTTCTTTAAAATAATCATTTTAGGCTTAGAATGTTCAAGTTGGCCATCTGTAACATAAATGTGTTTTTCTGCTTTGTGTAGGTGCTGTTGAATTGGAAAACTTGCCACTAAAGAAAGATGCCTTGAAGGAACTGGAATTACCATTTGAAGTAAAGGCAGGTTGGTATTTTGCTTATGTGTGCAGGACAAGCATTTATAAACAGGCAGTATTACATTATTTAGAAGAATGTTTACCTGTGAATCAGAAGCTTGAACAAATGAGGTGGCCTGGTTTTTAGGTTATCCAAATCTATTTTAGTTTGTTTGTTTCTTGCATCACTTTTTCTTTCAGGTTTTGCAAGGGTGACGAAATACATTTACACAGGAACCTGATAGCATCTCTGATCTGTATATCTAGGTTTCATTGGGAAAATAACACTGCAGATACCTTTTTATCGTCCACATGTGGATCCATGGGTAATATCTGTTTCAAAACTGCACTTAATTGGGGCACCAGAGAAAAAAGAAGATTTTGATGAGGAAAAGGAGAAGTTGCAAGAGAGAGAGCACAAAAAAGGCCTTCTCCTAGCACTTGAGGAAAAGTGGAAAGTGAGTCACGCTTGTCTTTCATGAACTGCTGTGATAGACAGATTGCATTTAAGTCTCCTAACAAACTTGTAACAAGCTCCTAGGAGAACGAATGCATAGGAAGCTAAGTTAGAATTTGATTCATACATGCTAACATGATACAGTTTCTGCCCTACCTCTGTCATGCCCACGTGTCCCACATATGTTGGAAATATTCAAACTGGGGTTTTTATTTTCTCCCTGTTCACAGTAATTTCAGGGTAACAAGGTGTATTGTTTCCTGACAGTTGTTAAAGTGTTGGTTAATGCTTTATCCCTATTTTCTGTTTCAGAAAGAGCAACAACAGAAAGGGGAATCCTACTGGTACTCAGTTACTGCATCTGTAGTCACAAGAATTGTAGAAAACATTGAAGTAAGCTTTTGCATTGTAGACCTTTTCCCACTTGTTAAGAATTATCTGTGCCCACTGTGCTTTACATTGTGTAGTCCTTAGAGAAGAAAATAAATCAAAGGTAGGTATTTGGCAGAGGACAGTCCCTTTTCAGATCGAACCTTCATAGCTTCAGTCTTAAGCTAGTCCTGATGGGGACTTCTGGAAAGGAAATGCTCTCCATCCTGCTTTTACCAAGGGGAAAAACATAAACTGGTGTTTTTTGGGTTTTTTTGTTGGTTTTTTCTTGTAACAGTAGGTAGATGAATTTGCATGAAATTTGATGGCTTTTGCTCACATTTTGATTCTTTGATTTATAAATGCACCAAAATAGTTGAACTGTTTATGAAGCAGAGGAGCATGAAGTGTTTCGATAAAAAGATAATTTGTAAGGAAACAAATCTCTTTGCTGGTCAATGATTTCGATTATTTCACTGTGTGTTGTCTCTCCAGTTCTTTAATTACTATTTTTCTACTATTAATAAAAATCTGCCATGTGTCTTCTAAGTTTCAAAATTACTTGAAAGTATGGCTGTTATACTCTGTTGCTTTTTCTAGTGGAAGTCTAATGTAGTCAGTGACATTTTCAGCAACGTTTACATCATTAATCATTTGTGTTTAAGAACTGGAAGCTGTCTAAATATTAGTTGTTAAAGTTTGTCTGCCACCATGAAGGGATTGTCTGTCCGTCCTTCTTACGTGCAGATAGACTCACTATATTATTTGGTTGCATTTCAACTCGCTAAAGGCATTGGTTTTGATAATGTAAAATCAGTGTGGGTCACCTAGTATTGTTAATAGTTTGTAATTCTGGCCTGTGATAATGATTCTAGTACATGATGATTTTAGTCTTCAGTTGGCAATTACACATTGAATTGCAAATGTAATTCAAATTTGCCTCTAGGATGGAGAATAATAGCATAGCAAAATAAAGTACACTGCCTTGTGAAAGTGGCTAGTTGGTTTTTTGGGAGAAAGGCAGGGACTACTGGTATCTGAGAAGAAGGTAGAACCAGAGAGTACCTAAACAGAACTGAGAAGTAAGATTTCTATGAGATCTCAACACCAGATACTTCTTGTAGAATTGCAGAAATTAAATTGCTTCAGTATTAATGAATGGTACTGCTGTCTGCTCTAGTGATGTAAGTAGTTGTTTCTACTTTAATGGGTTTTTTTCTCTGTTTAGTTAAAGATTCAGGATGTCCACTTGAGGTTTGAAGATGGTGTCACAAACCCTTTGCAGCCATTTGCATTTGGCGTATGCATCAAAAAAGTATCCATGCAAAATGCAGTATTTGAACCGGTGAGTATAACTTTATGTATGAACTCATTGCAGGTAAGATATGGTGCTCTTTTTTTTATGGGTACTAGTAAATATTTAGTAAAACATAGGGAATTTGAATAATCTTCTGGTTATTGTAAGAAATTGATTCTGGGCATTTCATATTATTCATTGAATATGTAGAAATAAAAACTACATGGCACGTGGTATGTGATCTTGACTTTATTCTGCTTTTCTTCTTCAGATAGAGAAGCTGATGCGTAAAAAACAGTTGGATGTTGCCGATTTCAGTGTTTATTGGGATACTCATTGCACTTTACTGGGAGACCTGCCTCCTGGCCAGCTACAGGTACAAGAGGAAGATTTTGCATATGAAAGAGGGATTGTAATTTTTGTTAGTCTCCTTCCTATTTTCCAGACCTAACTGACTTAGAATTTGTTGGATCTGGTGCTTTTAAGAGCAAAAGGAGTTTATGGTTTGATGCTATGATGATAGAATACGTGTGCAGCTCACAAAGGCTGTGCTGTGAAATACCTTGTTTTACCTTTGAAGAGAGAGCATGTTTAGGAATTTTTTTAATGGACTACTGGCATCCTAATAAAGTGTATTCTTTCATGAAACCAGTACATCCTAGTAGGTATTCTGCACTTATTTCTTAGAGAATAATTTGCGTGTAACCCACAGGAAGCAATGGATAAAAGTATGGAAAGTCATGATCATAATTACATCATGGAACCTGTATGCACTTCTGCTCTTCTTAAGAGAAATTGTTCTAAGGAGCCTTTGAGATCACGACAGACTCCACGGCTTGAATGTGACATTCAGCTTGAGACTATACCCTTGAAACTTTCACAGGTAAATAACAACTGTTCATTTAATTCTCAGTGTTTGAAAAAGAGACTGTTGAGAAGCAGGGTAAATGAGGCCATTGTGAACTCTGTGCTATTAACTGCGTTAGGCTGCTTTGGGTGTCCAGACTAGTTGGTCTCAACATTTCTTGGGTGTCTGTATTTGTAAGGAAACTGACCACGCTGCTCTGTGGTCAGTTTCTAACAAATTGACCACTTAAAGAAGATAGTCCTTCATGTTTTGGTTACCACAGTGTCTACAAATTCAAACTGGTTTGATGCAGAGTGTATTTTTTACCTTCCCGCATGCTCCAACACTTGTCTGTATGTCAGTGCTTCTGAAGATTCTGCTGGAAAAATGCCATCTTGTATTAGTTATCTCTAAGAAAACAGGTACTGATTCTAACAGTGAAATACCTGTAGGGATCATAAAACTGGGGTAGTGTTTGAAACAGCTTGAATATCAATTACTGTAGTTTAAGATTAGTGTTTTCTTAAAGATTTAGTTTTAGAGGCAACTGAAAGGAACATGAACAAATAACAAAGAAGTTGTTTGTATTAAACCCAAGCATTCAGAATTATCTTACTGCAACTTGATTATTGCAAAAAACCTTACATTCTTGTTTGTTCATTACAGTAATAGGAGGGAAGTATTTGGGGGATTTTAGTCTATAGAATATACAATAGTGGATGATGTTAGGTTGATAATCTGACATGGAAGGAGATTCCGTTCTCTGTGTTTGTAAATAAAGAAACCTGTAAATTGAATGTCACATGTTAACTGCTAGCTGCTGGGAGAAGATACATGATACAAGAGAAACAAATTATGAATTATAATTAACATCAACCTTAATTCTGAAGCCATGTGCAGGTCACTGATGCAGATAAACCAAACCTATGCTTGGGGTTTTGTTTGGTCTGGATTTTTTTCCCCTTTGCTTTGGGAAACACTCCAGTATTGCCTAATTGATCTGTGTACTGTTTTATTAACAGATGCAGTACCAGCAGATCATGAGTTTTCTAAAAGAACTGGCTAGAAAGGAGCGACAGCTTAAATTCAGGAAGTGGAGACCAAAGGTTTCAGTAACAGAGAAGTAAGTATGTCTAAATGTGGTAGTGTTAATATGGTATAATAAACTGTGCTAGGGAGCCTCAATGAAGAAAAGTATAAAAAGGCAGATAATAATTATATACTAGAGTTTCAGTTTTCATGCTTTGTTTCCACACTTCATGAATCAGTTTTAAATATTTAGATGTAATTCAAACTTAAAATATAATTATTTTTACCTGAGGCTCTAAATCCTCTGTCACAGCTTCCAAGAACTGAAATGAAGTTGGAGGTTCTACCCCAAAGCACACATTATGGTGTTCTGAAATCTTCTTTGTGCAGAGCTTCTCTTAAGTTTCTTTTATTGGTAAATAAGCAAGATTTTATCAGTTCAGGCTAGAGGTCTATGTAACTCAACCTTTTGTTGTCTGTGCCTGATCCATGACAGCTGTACTAAATCACACTTCATAGAGGACTTTCTCCAAACCTGGCAGAATTGGCCCATATATGCTGTCTCTAATGCTGCTGCTTTTTCTGGCTAGTTGCTCTCTGTTTTTTTCACTGAACCTCTCCTGGACCTGTCACCAGTTTGACATGCGTGTGTTTTTTTGAAAATATTGGTAATAGTCATTTACAAATGTTTCAGCTGCCAAGAATGGTGGGTCTTTGCTTTGAATGCTAATCTGTCGGAGATCAGGGAGCAGAGGCGGCGCTCCACCTGGGAGTTCGTATTACATCGGGCCCAAGATGCAGTGTCATACACGGACCTGTATTACACCAAGTTGAAGGGGGAACCGCTGTCTGCTGCAGAGCAGGTATTTAGATTTGAGTGAGTCTTCTACAGTGTTGATTAATCATCTTTGATGTGATTTGTTTCATCTTCTCAAATTTTCGATCTGTTCTAGTTTAGGCACATCTTTAGTTTTTCTGCAGGCCATTTTCACTGAAGAGACTGTCCTTTAACTACAACTGAGTTTTTAATGTGTGAAACCTGGGCTTGTGGGAGGTGTGGGCTCTTGTGGTTTTGTTTTGCTATGCAAAAAGCTCTCTTTTTTCTTTTTTTTTTGAGCTGTCACTGGTTTTCACCAAAAATAACATAAACTGTCACAGAATGCTCATGCCAGTCTGTGACATGCTTTCTTAATTTGTGTTCTCTATAGACTCAAAAAGTATTTACGTACCTGAAGTGTGTCAGGTCACCCATGTGGCTGGGTAGATAATAAGGAAGAAATTTGGGCTAGTTGACAGTGTATTTAGGGGAGCTTTGTTGTTTTGTTTTTTTCGTTTTTCCACAGTTGATTTTAGGAAGGAAGATGTAGAGGTGAAGTGCCCCTAGTACTGAACCTGTGCCCTACTTCAGAACAAGAAAAGTCCATGACCTATAATTAGCTGCTTTTTATCCTTAGGTGTACTGGGACTTTAGAGTTAAAACAGCTCAGGCCAACATGTACCTCACCTGTCTCAATTACAGGTGTGATTCTGTTGATACTTTTATGTAATCTTTACTTGTGTTATTTTGACATGAATTGTAGGAGTTGATCAATATGGAAATTTTCTAGTACCTGCCAAAGCAGGAGACTTCATATAGCTTGTGTTGTCTGCAGCAGAGCTGTGAAATGTAACAGGGACACTGACACTGGGCTGGAAAAATGTCTTTTGCTTTCTTGTTCCATAATATGGTTTTTGTAGACTTAGGTGAATCATAGGCTTCCACAAAGAAGTTCTTAATCAGAACAAAGAGAACAACCTGTCTGAGTACCTGAGTATGAATACTACATTGTCCTGATTTACGCAGTTCATTTTGTCTGCGTTCTTGACTCAAGACAAGCTTTTTTTGCTCCTTGCTATGTTAGGCATTCTGTTAAGTCAGGTTATTTTCCGTGGCTTATATTTTGTGCTGCCAGCTTTGCTTCTGATGTATGAGAGAAGGATATAGCTGGGCAAGGAATTTTTACAAAGAAAAGTGTTAAAGTATTTTATGATGCAAATAAACTTTGTTTTTAATACGGGGAATGTCAGTGTTACAGTTGCCCATGTGACTTCTGTTTATTTCTTCATATGCTGAGGCACTTACATAATATCATGAATGGCATGTTAAGGTTTTTCAGTGAATCTCTAACTTACACAGTGCAGAGGTGTTTGACATGTTTGTGAATAAGGTGCTATATTCTTTTAGTTCATTTACTTTACCGTTTTTGTATTTTCAGGCAGAAATGCATCGTATTGAAGATGAGCAAACTTACGAAGAGTTGAAGATACTATATGAGCTAGTTCATGATAAAATTCATGACTTAGCTGAGGTGAGGAACATTCTGCATACAGGGTAATATTTGGAATCTTTATGAGAATTATTCTGAGATTTTGTGTTCTTTTGTGCTATAGAGTATTAGCTTGTGTTTGCTTTGATGTAGAAGTGTGTCATTGCTCATAGAATCATAGAATAGTTTGAGTCGAAAGGGACATTCAGAGCTCATCTAGTGCAACCCCCTAGCAGTGAGCAGGGACATCTTCAACTAGATCAGGTTGTCAAATGACTTACTTGATTTAGTGTTTCTAGACTAAGATTTGAATCATGCCATATGGCTTCATATATGAACATGCAGCAGTTTGCTGCTAAGTTAAATAGATTTGCCGTTTCTTTGCTGCTGCTTTCCTAATAGGCTAAGTATTGATTGAAAATATCACTGCTGATATACTGCAGAATGCTGAGTAAATAGTAGATTGAACTGCATTTTTATTGTGATGTTTTTGTACACTTGTGATATTCTTTTACTTACCAGCAGTAATGTGTCTGTCTTCAATGTTCGAACATAGAGCATTAAAGAGCCCTTGCCTTATTCCTCTGGAGGGTCCCCTACTGCAGAACCTGCACATGGCAGTAGCACTGGAATGCTGCAGTATCTTCAGTCATGGTTTCCTGGATGGGGAGGCTGGTATGGATATGCTCAGCAAACCTACGAAGGGGAACCTTTTGAAGGGCTGCTGAGAGACCCAAAGGAACAGTGGAATCCAGAGGACATACTGGGTATGGAAATAAAAGGCTTTCTGTTTCTTTTTAAAGCTACGAACTGTACCATAGTTAGATACCTGTTAAAGGTGAGCAGAATCACGTCTTTGTTTCTGTCAACTACCTGTTTAAAGCTTAATAACTTGTTAGAAAATCTCAGTTTCTGGTGTACCTGCTTATTTATAGCAATATATTGTATACATTTACTTTCAATATTATAAGTATTTATGGCAAAGAGCTTTGGGACTTTTCTCTGTTCACGTGACTGGGTATAACATTAACAGTATTGGATTATTGGGGTCTTCATAAATTTAGGTTCACATTACTTTAATTGAAATAGGAGAGTTCTCCAAAATTTTCAGTTTTGTTAAAGAAGAAAGTATACCAGCTTTATCTTTTGTTTCTATTTTTCTTCTCTAGAGGTGGGAAAATCTTTATTTTCAAATTCAGATAAACTTTTTGTTCTTCTGTAGCCTTCCAGAAACTTGGCTTACTTAATACATTGTTTTCTATTTTATTTAACTAGGAACAGATGAGTTTTTTGACCCTGCTGCAGATGCTTCTAGCATGAATACCTTTACGAAGAGAGATCATATTTTTGCTAAATTTAATCTACAGTTGCAGGGTGGCTCTTTCACTCTGTTGCATAAGAAGAAGAAGGTGGTGCATGCTGAGGAGACTGCTTTTATGCAGCTGGAGTTTTCAGGTATTAAGTGAATTTCTGTTCTTTCTCAGAAAGGGCAGAGCTTTGTCTGCCTTCAGGCCTTCCTTTGACTTTTGGTTTCAGTTCTTTAAATGACTATACTGAAACAAAGTTCAAACTGAAAACATGAAAACGGCTTGTAGAAATCGATGTGTCAAGTGAAAGTAAGTTTTTCCAGATGTATGATTTCAACACAGAAAGCTAACTTTAGACACTTATGTGTGAAAGAATGGCAACTATAGCAATATATGCTTGACAATCATTTCATGTATTCCAAATGTCCATGTTTAATTATTTCAGTAGAAATAAATATATTTTTAATATATTTGTTTAATAAAGGTATTTAAAGCACTTAAAAAGACTCATTTGTTGGATGATTTATCTGTCAAATTTAAATAAAAGCTATGATGTGTACTAAAAGAAATAAAATTATTTTATGTGTTTATGTTCCAGGTGTAAAGATCTTAGCAGAATCCCTTCCTCGCAGAAATTCTTCCCTTCTCAGAGTTCAGCTTGGTGGTCTTTTTCTGAGGGATTTGGCAACAGAAGGGACCATATTTCCTGTTCTCGTTTTCCCAAATCCTGTAAGTGAACAAAACCTCTTTTAAGTTATTATGTGAGACACATACTTATGAAAATAGTTATATTCCAGAGCCCAACACTTTTCTTTGTGTCTTATCCCACAAAGAGAACCTGAAAGTCTTGAAGAATTCCACTTGTTGAACTTAACTTTTCCCCTCCCTTTCCAGAAATCATTCATAGAACACATCATGTTTGCTCTGTATGCTTGTAATGTTAAGGTTAATACATGTTGGGAAGAAGATAATTTTTTGAATGAGATTTTGATATTTGGAACTATCAGCATTGCTACTTAATCAGTGGTGGTTCTTTTTCATTAAACTTTTTGGTCCAAGTAAGGTTTTACTTCACCTGTATACTGTTAAAGCATAATATACAGAACTCTTCTTTTTTCCTTCTGAACTACTTGCTGAACAGGTTTCAAATATCTCTCCTGATCAACCAAAATTTGAATCTAATTCTGTGAGAATTTCCCATGTATTCTCTACTTTGTAATTTGCAGAGTGGTAACTGAAATCTGCCCTTCAGACTTCAGGCGCTCTCTGCTACACAAGTAGATAGTGTTAGCTGCTTAGTCATACTTCATTCTCTTGTTTGACTTCATCAGGGGAAAAAAATGCATATAATAATAAATGAATAATAATAGTATCATAAACAGATAATTCACTTATAAAGTGACCATAAGACTAATACAGAAAAGGCTTTTGTGCTTTTATCAGTGGCTTGGTTGATTTTATCTAAACAATCTTTTTCTTTTAAATTCTTCTCAGCAAAAAGAGGTTGGCTGCATGTCTTCCTTTGGACTCCAGAGCTTGTCCTCAGAAATGACTAATCTGAACACTGGTAAAGATTTCATTATGTATTTAATGGTAGCAAGCATATCAGATCATTCCTGCAAAGCACATTTTCAAAACTGAGTGCTTAGAGTTTGAATTCATGCAAATGCTTTTGCAAATAGTAAAGATAAAATCATAGAAGCTTTGTTCAGGCATAAGGGTGCAGGTAAGAAGAATTTTCAGACACGTGCTGCTTTCCTGGTAGTTCCAGTTAAAAATTAATTACTAAATTCAGTGGGGTTTGTTTTTCGCTTTTGTCCATTTGTTTGGGGTTTTTTTTGCAACTACTTTTTGTAAATCTTTTTTTATTTGGTTGCAGATCCTGATGCCCCAGTATTTGAGATGCTTTATGAAAGAAATCCAATCCACAGCACTTTTGAGAGGCGCCTGGAAGTCAGTACCAGACCTCTCAATATTATTTACAATCCACAAGCCATTAGAGAAGTAGCTGACTTCTTCTACAAGGGAAGAGTTCATAGCTCAGGTTAACCTTTAATGTGTTTGGTTTTTGGTGGGGTTTGGTTTTCTTTGTTTGGGTGGTATCACATCTTTTGCTGTCTTTGATTTGTTTTTATTCTCAGAAAAGCATTAATCTAAGAATATTCATTTCAAATTAATACACTGAGTCTTAATGGGACGTTTTTTCTTCTTGTTATGGCTCTTTCTTTGTTTAGTTGAATCAGAGATTTCACTTGGATAGATTCCTGAAACTTCAGCTTTAAAATTCGAAGTTGCTGCTCTGTGCATGATGGATGTTTGTGCTGCCTAAATTAAAATGAGTAAATAAGGAGGCCTGTTAAAAGAGGTTAAAACCAACCAACCAAACAAGAAGGCTTCTACAAACTTCTTACTTTTTAATCTGGGCTTCCTCTGTTGCCATACTTATGATCTTTCTGTATCCCTTAAATTAGAATTCAGGTTGAAGGTCTGTAAAATAAAGAGTGGAAAAAGGTTTGGGTGGGATTGTTTGATTTGTGCTTAGATGCTTCTTTTTCCTCTGAGACAGCCTGGCGTATAGGTACAGCCAGTGGCTTTCAGCTGGTGTGTTTTCCTGTTCTATATTTCACTACTTAATTTTTAAATAGTTATTTTCTCACTTTCTTTTTTTCTTGCCCTGTTCAGTAACAGATGAACAAAATTATACCTAGTCAGTTTTGTATTTCTTGTGCAGGTTTTGGATATCAGTCTGAATTAGAGGCAAGAGTGGCTGAAGCTGCCAGAAGACAGTACAACAAGCTGAAAATGCAGACAAAAGCTGAAATCAGGCAAACTATTGATCGTTTACTTGTAGGAGACTTCATAGTAAGTTTTTGCCTCCAAATGTTTAGGCTTTTTTGGTTTTGCTGTGTGTTTTAAGGCTTGCAGCTCTAAAGAGTGGGGCTTTTTTTGTTGCTGTTTATTTGGTGTTCCTTTTAAGTAAGTGGGGAGTTTTACATGCAGTATTACAGTATTCCTTTTGCTGTCAGTCCATTCTTGTGGTGCAGACCTGTTGTGATTAATGGCAGAAAGGTATTTTTCTGTTCTGGATCCCCACATGATCTGATTTCATGCCAGTATATTGGCTCCAGTGTGCACTGGAGCTCTGTTACATCAAACTTACTGAATTTGTATGTAACTTATTTAGAATGTAACTTATTTAGAGATTATTTCTAAATGAAAAAATTGTTCTACTTTATTTGTTTTTTGCTCATCTGCAGTTCTCAAGTGGTATTAGTATGTGTATCAGTATCATTAATCCCTAGCTTTGGAGTTAGCTATATTGATGCAAGATTCCTGATCCAGTCTCATGTAAAAGGTAGATGCCTTCTTTTAGCTATGCAGGTAGATTCACTCTCCTTGGCTCACAGATGGGGAGTCCCTCTGGGAGGGCTTCATTGCATCTCTCTTAGTGTGGAATGTTTCACCTACTGAAAATACCTCTTCGTGGACTGTAACTGGAGTCTCTAGTCTGACAGGCTACCAAACTATAGTATGGCTCAATTTGTGAAGGTTAGCTATTGAGGTGAAAAAGTGTCTAACTACATTGATTTGTCTGATACGGCTTTTCTTGCATGTGAGGGGAAACTATTTCTTACAGCCTATTATATCTTCTTAACTTCCAGGAAAACAGCAAAAGCTGGACTGTGTGCCTTGATATTTCTGCCCCTCAGGTGATATTTCCTGATGATTTCAAATTTGTGGATCCAGTGTTAGTTGTTGTAGATCTGGGAAGAATATTACTTACCAATTCTCAAGGTACAATCTAGAATTATTGCAGCTTTCCTTTTCTTTCAGTCTTCTGCCAGAAGCTCTTGTCTCTATAGCAAGCAGAGATATCTTAAAGTTATTTCCCCTATATATGCCAGAGTTTCACATCGTAATTCCACTATTATCAATAAATATGTAATGAAGATTGGTTTTAAAAATAAAGTGGGGTTGTGCAGGGTTTTTTTTTGTTTTGTTGGGGGTTTTGGGTTGTTTGGGTATTAACTTTTAAATTAAAGACTCCCATGTGATATCTTGTACTTCATGAAGTCTCTGGGCAGATGTGAAATTAGTGAATCAGGCACTTTACCATGAGATGGTTTTAAGCGTGGAATGGTGTAAGTTTTAGCTGTCAAATGCTTTTCTGGGACAGTGCTCCCAGTGAAAGTATCTTTGAATAAGCCCTGCAATTTTGAGTCGCATGGATCTCTGTTCTTAGCATGTGTCTATAGCTACCTGAATGAAAGCGAAAAGATATTGGTGTACTGTGTTTGTGTCAAAAATTAGATAATTGCTTCTTAAATTACTGTTTTTTTCCTGTTCCAATAGGAGAGCATTGCAGGAAGATGAAAAGTACAGTGGAACCTGTAAATAAAATTAGACCTACAAAAACTGTAGAAGGACTGTATGGTGTGTGAGGATATGCTAAAAAAAAATACGGATGTGATATCTATGTGATACGCAGTCCATTTTTAAAAAGTACAGCTGTAGGGTGAGCTGCTCTGTGGTGCAGTGAAAAGCTGAGGTGTGAAGCCCGAAATTGAAACAGTGGAATGTTGTTATTCTGAATGTCTCCAAATGATTTCATCTTGTCTTGCATGAACTAATCTCTGCAGGGATTCAGTAGCTTCGTTTTTAGTAAATTCTGTCTTACGGCACACTAGAAAAGCCCCCACAAATGTTTATGCAAGACTGGTTTGTATTTCCCTGTGCAATTGGGGCATTGGGCTGTTCAGAGTAGCTTGAGCTTAAAAAAGAAAAGAAAAAAGAAGGTGAAAAAGGATAGTTTTGGAAGGTGTTCCTGCTTTGTAGAGCATGATAATAACATGAAAGTTAATATTAGGGAATAAAGTCAATTGAACAAAACCTTCTGATCATATGTTTATTGTAGTTAAGTAGCTCTTACCTTTCAGTTGGGTTTGAGGATCAAAAGAATTGCATATGCAGAGTAAGGGATTTTATTTATTAACATCTTGGATTAAAAGTAAATCTTATAGTAATAGTAAGCTGGTTAAAAATGAGGCAATAGTGTCCTTTAATAGATTTCATAACACATTGTGACTGACGTCTGCATGCATGTCAAAGAAGTGTAGTGGATTTCCTGTTGAGAAAATAAAAGGGACAATGGAAGGAGAGAAGGACGATAGTGGATATGCTTTGTGTTTAAAAAAATCACAGCTTCAGCCCGGATGATAGGTAATTATGGGAATTAGCAAAGAGGGAGGAGAATACTTTTGTTTACTTATTTGTTTACTATTACTTTTCTGATCCACAGAAGACTCTAAAAGGAGCACAGATACTTTTTCTTCAGAAGTCAATGAACTGAGTGATGAGGAATATAAAACACCTCTTGCAACTCCTCCCAATACTCCACCACCAGAATCTAGCACTAATAGTGGCATGAAAGTGTCTGAATTTACTGGACTAGAAATAAGTGAAGAGCATCTACAAGCACACTTAATGAGTAAACAAATGTATGAGAGATACACACTTTCATTTATGGACCTTCAGATCATGGTGGGCCGAGTGAAAGACAACTGGAAACACGTTCAAGATAGCGATGTGGGTCCAACGCATGTGGTAGAAAAATTCAACGTTCACCTGCAGTTGGAACGCAGGCTGATTTACACATCTGACCCAAAATACCCAGGGGCTGTCTTGTCTGGAAGTCTGCCTGACTTGAAAATCCACATCAATGAAGACAAAATACTGGCTCTGAAGAACTGTTGTATGCAGCTGAGTACATCTGAAACTAAGTCTTCTGATGCCTTGCATTTAGGGAAAGACAAGATTTTTGCAGACGTAGACCAGCTTGGCAGTTTGCATGATTCTGTGATGAACCTAACCCAGAGTGTTGTGATGCTAGAGCAACATACCAGAGAAGTTCTTGTTGAGTCTCAGCTGCTTTTGGCTGAATTCAAAGTAAACTGCATGCAATTGGGTGTTGAAAGTAATGGACGATACATCTCTGTACTCAAGGTTTTTGGCACCAATGCCCATTTTGTGAAAAGGCCATATGATGCAGAGGTGTCCCTGACTGTTCATGGCTTGTTACTGGTTGATACTATGCAAACATATGGAACAGATTTTGATCTTTTGATGGCCTCTCATAAGAATCTGAGTTTTGATGTGCCAACAGGAAGTCTTCGAGACAGCAGGGCTCAGTCTCCAGTTTATGGACCACATGATGCACGTCCCATTGATGCAGCTAGTTTGGCAGAGAGATGCACTACAGCTTCAAGTACTTCATCTGGTAACAATGGAAAAGATCAAGAGTCCCTGATAAAATTAGAGTATCAGTTTGTGAGTGCAGAGTGTCCATCAATGAATTTGGATTCCAGTCTGCAGGTGATGTCTGTACAGGTGAACAACCTGGATATCATCCTTAACCCAGAGACTATTGTTGAACTGATTTGCTTTCTCCAGAAATCTTTCCCGAAGGAGAAAGAAGATTCTAGTCCTCAGCCTTTAATAACTGACTTGGAAAAAGATTGGAGGGAACAGGAAACCTTCCAGTCAACTTATGTACAGAATACAGAGGTAGCAGTTGATATTCACTGGTTAAATATACTCCTCCTCAGGACAGTTGGCATGACAAATGGAGAAAAATGTGGCAGAAAAATTGCAACAGCCAGTATTGGTGGCACCAAAGTCAATGTCTCCATGTGTAGTAAATTTGATGTAAATGGCTCTCTGGGATGCCTTCAGCTGATGGATCTAACACAAGATAGTGTTAAGAACCAGTATGTTGTCAGCATTGGGAATACAGTGAGGTATGAAAATCTCATTGGTGATGTAGATTACTTGGAATCTTTATTCTTCAGGCTTGATGATGGGAATAGCCTTCCAGATGCATTAAGTTTCACTTTCACAGAAAAGTCAAAAGAGGAATGTTCTCTGAACCTCAAAATGGCCTCTTTACACTACAACCACTCAGCTAAATTTCTGAAAGAACTAACTTTGTCAATGGATGAATTGGAAGAGAATTTCCGCAGCATGCTGAAAAGTGCAGCTTCGAAAGTTACCACAGTCTTGGCAACTAAAACTGCTGAATACAGTGAAATGGTTTCTTTGTTTGACACAACACCACGATCAAGGGATGTTGCCAACTTAGAAGATAATGAAGGCTATGCCTTTGGATTACAGCCACTCAAAACTGATACTATTAAGCTTATATTAAATGTAAACATTGAGTCACCGATAGTTTCCATACCTCGAAAGCCTGGTAGCTCTGAACTTCTTGTAGGTCATCTAGGACAAATATCCATTCAGAATTTTGTACCAGGAGAAGATGAATCTACAAGTGATAGACTGCAGGTTGAAATTAAAGACATTAAAATGTATTCTTTAAATAGCAGCCAGTTTACAACCAAGAAGGAGCCTGCAATTGAAATACCTCATAGGCTGCATTCTTCTTCAGGTCGTGCTAGTATTAGTAGCCAGGAGGAGCCCCATTTTACTCGTCATGACTTCTTTGAATCGTTACATAAAGGCCATGGTATGTTAATCAGAGAACTCTTAATTATTTTAATATGAGTAGTGGATGGTACTAAAAATGTATATTGACCAAAGGTCTTTTGTATATTCTGTCTCACTCATCCTCCTGGAATGCACTGCTTAATTTTAATTACAGAGGACAAGTTATTTTATTTATATCCATTATTAATCCCCTAAACAAAAATAGTGTCTTTCATGCAGAAGTTTAACACAACATAGTTACATATACTTATTTTAGCATTTCTGAGAGATTCTGAGCAAGTTAAATAGGTACTATGTTACCTCTGCTTTATAGTCTTTACAGGATAGTCAATTCACTTAACTGTGATACTGTTTTAAGTTGACCTTCTCTTAACAGCTTTCCACATTCTGAATAACACCACTATCCAGTTTAAATTGGAGAAGATGCCACTAGAAAAAGATTTAACTTTTCCTCTGAGTAATGAAGACTTCGGAATATCAAGCATTATGAAGATTGAAGGGAAATTTGTTAACCCTCTTCAGGTATAGTAACTTAGTATTTCCATTATCAATATAAAAGTATTCCCCTGCGTAGAAGATAAGTAGTTTTAGGCAAATATCTTCAGGTTTAATATGTTGGTAGTTGAGAAATCAGGTCCTTATACATGTGGTTAGAAGAGACAATCTTAAGTCATAACATCAATGACCAAAATTTAATCTTGTTTTGGAGCATTTTAGACATCTTTATAAGTTAGATTAACTTCTACTTACCATGAACACCTATCACAGAAGGAAAATTAATGAGTCGCTGTCCAAATATGTTTATTTGCAGTTCTAGTAGAAGCTAAGAATTAAAAAGCCATCATCTCTGAAAAATCTCTTCAGGAATAGAGATTTTAGATAGACAAAGCTGAAACTTCTAAAGCTAAGGAGACAATGGCTAAGTAGAATCGATGTATTCCTCCATAATCTCAGCATGGTAAATTAAGTCTAGTTTGTATGATGAGTTATTTTTAACTAACACTTTCCCTGGGAGTACAGGGTATCCTGTTCTAGGATCCTGTATTGTATGTTTCCAGATTGTCATATTGCAGAGCTAATGCAGAACTCTTTTGCTTCAGTTTTGCATTGTACCTTGTTCTGAATTATTTTGTACTTGTTGGCAAGTTTAAGATTTGTCTGGTTTGAAATTCCACAGGCTTTTCACTTGTGAGTTTTAAAATAATAGGTACAGATTTTATTAATGTAGAGAGCTCTAATGTGAGGATTATTTCTTTTTTCTACATTGTAGGTGGTGTTAGCAAAACATGTCTATGAACAAGTCCTTCAGACTCTGGATAATTTAATTTACAGTGAAGACTTGAACAGATTTCCTACCACTTCTGTGTCTTCAACTTGCCATAGTTCTCCTTCAACATCACTTCCCAGTACAGGCACAGAATTCTCAAGTGAACGGAAAGAAAATGGTTTATTCAGCCATTCTAGTTTTAATTCTGTTCCAAACAAGTCGGAAGCAAGCAGGGAAACAAAATCTTTTACTCAGATTCAAGCAAACTTTCATATCTCAGAGCTCCAGGTGCAGTTAAGTGGTGACCTTACACTTGGAGCACAAGGCCTAGTCAGCCTTAAGTTTCAGGATTTTGATGTTGAGTTTGTGAAAGATCATCCTCAGACTTTGTCTATTCAGATTGCCCTGCGTTCTCTGCTGATGGAAGATCTTCTGGAGAAGAACCCAGACTCTTTGTACAAGAATCTCATGGTGTCCCGTGGAGCACCCAAGCCATCCAGTTTAGCACATAAGGAATATCTTTCTCAGTCTTGTCCCTCAGTGTCCAATGTAGAGTATCCAGATATGCCCCGTTCCCTACCTTCCCATATGGAAGAAGCACCTAATGTCTTTCAGCTGTACCAAAGACCAGTTTGGTCCTCCCGTAAAAAGCAAAAAGAAGATGCTGATTCTGAGTATCCTCTGACTCCACCTCCTTCTCCAACAGCAGACAGATCCAAGTTGCCCTGTGGAAAAAGTAACTTTGATGATTCATTGGTTCATATAAATATATTTCTAGTGGATAGGAAACATCCTGAATTTTCTTCTCGCTTTAACAGAATTAACCGTAGCATAGATGTTGATTTTAATTGTCTAGATGTCTTAATAACTTTGCAAACTTGGGTAGTGATACTGGATTTCTTTGGGATTGGATCCACTGCTGATAACCATGCTATGAAGCTGCAACCTGAAGATACTCAGCAGGCAGTCAAATCAGAAATAAATACCTTGTCAGCTTCTCAAGCCCAAGAGCCTGTAAACACTAAGCTGGATCTGAAGGTATACTTGAAATGCAAAATAGTAATTGGATTGTCTGTCATAAAACATCTGGTTTATAGGAACTTAAGGTGACATTTAGCTCAAATGTTTTACAGTCTTGTGGAGAAATGTGCATAAATTCAGAAACAGTAGATTTAAAGTTCAGAAACAGTAGATTTTAAGTATGTGTAGATGTAGTTTAAAAACAAATGTGCAAAAATTACAGAAAAGCAAAACCTTTGCAGAGTGGCTCCCTTGATCTATGACCCTCAGACCTATGTATACCGCTTGAAGGGATGCTGAAGTAAAAGTTCTCCATGTTCATCAATGGAGCTGTTATGAGTAGAGTTTGACACCCCCCATCCTCATCCTGTCTGCTCTGTGCCTGAGAGTCTGGGGAGTCTAAGTCTGTGACTCTTCTTTCTTGGGATCGTGCAGGGCATAGACTAATTGTGATCTCTTAAATGGGATGGCTGCTTCAATGTTATAGATGTGACATACTGAAAGTGGCACTGCTGGTCTAGGTACTGCAGGGTTTATTTTTATTTAAAAGCTGTATACTTTAATAAGTGTATAAACATATATGTCTATATACATATGTATAAATGTGTATATATACATTTAGTTATGTGTGTCTTTGCCAAGAGGTCTTGCAGTCTAACATAAAAATAACAAGTCTTGAAAGAGAAAAGGATGAAGCTAACAGTGCTAGGATTTGTTGATGACAATTCTGAATTGCTTGGGATTGTTAATGTGTAAGCAAGGAAGTATAAAGGTTCCCTTCCTCCAGTGTCTCCCAATCAGCTAATTTTTGTTTGCCATTTATGTCTTGAAATGCAGTTGTCTTGGAAGATAAAAAAGCTAACACGATTTTCCAGCTGTGAAGTCATGTTGTTTAATACCGACCTATTCCTTTCTGTTTGTGCAGGTTCATTCTTTATCATTAGTACTGAATAAGACAACTAGTGAGCTTGCTAAAGCCAGTGTTTCAAAACTTGCAGCTCACTTGGAAGTGATTGGTGAGTAGATTGGAGGGCTAAGGTTGTATGCAGCTTGAAGTAGGAGGAGATGTGCAGTGGTATTGTGGTTTGAAATGGGGGCTTTTCTAGAGCTCATTGTGGGGTTTGTGTGTTTGTTTCTGGAAAAGAGGCACATTCTCTTCCTGCTGCAGCTGCTTCTGCTATTTCAGGCTTGATTTTAAGTCCTTGCTTCCCTCTGTTATCAAATCCTTGATCATTTTAGTTGAGGTTGTCCAGGATTTTAGTACTTCACTTTTCACAGAGCAGAACAGCAGTATATTACTGGTTTAGAGTTAAAAGAGTTCTGTTTAAGTTTTCACGAATCAAAGTGGTATGATCACATTTTATATGTAAAGCATAGAGTTATGTTTGGGTTAATATAATCTTTGTAGCAAAAAGACATGATTTTCTTTGAACGTGAGATTTAATGTTTAATTAATGTGATTTAATTACTTGTAACATATTTATCCCATTAACAGAAACTCTAGAGTTTTAGTACCTTCTCTGTGCTTGAAGTTACTAATTGCCTGCCTTTTGTTTTGCAGAGGGAGATTTAGCTCTGCAAGGAAGTATTGGAAGTCTGTCCTTAAGTGACCTTACAGCTCATGGAGAATTTTACCGAGAACGTTTCACTACAAGTGGCGAAGAAGCACTCATTTTCCAAGTCTTTAAGTATGAATTTAAACTTCTTGTTACTCAATATTAGCACCTTTAATTCCCTGCTCCCCAAGAAAACCAAACCACCAAACCAAAGCCCATAAAACCCAACTATAAAGCAAACCCACAGCTGTCAGGTCTGCATAATTCTCCTTCGGACGCTTGTGAGTTAAATGAGACTGAACATTTTCAGTCATAAACTTAAGACATTTTAACTTTTCTTTATCCTGCAATATACATGGCTTATCAGGAAAAATATTTTTTTTATTTTATCTAAAGCTGCTCTTGAAAGTAGTTGATAGTTTGTTCCTGGATAAAATACTAAGTTGTTTTTTACATTGGAAAAGGTTTTCAACTGATGAAACAGATTTTCCATTGCTCCTTAATTTTGGAATTAGGGGGTTGCCGTTGTCATAGCTCACTCTTGAAGTTCTTCTACTTTATGTAAAGCAGTAGTTCTTACCCTGTGACATTTTGTGCTTTTCCACCCCCTCCTTCACGCACCAGAATTAGATTAGAAATTATCCAAGTAATGTTAAGGAGCTAACTTCAAATGTAACAGCATACAGATTCAGAGTCAAATCTACATAGTATCATGATACTAACCTTATAAGCCACTCTTTAGATGTAAAAATTCACCAATGGTATATCTGTTAGCTGTAGAGATTAGAGGTACGTTTCAAATGTAGAATTTTCCTGTTTGCTTAATTAAAACTCAGTAGCACTTAAATGTATGTAATTTAGAAATAATTAATATAAGCCCAGGTTTTCACACTTTCAATTGAAATAGTTTAAATTCTACACTGTGCATATCAGTTACGTTCTCTGTGTTACTATCTTTAATGCAAAACAATAGCACTATTTGTAAAACCTGGCTAGGATAACTAGAGTTTACCTTCAACCTTTATCAGATACGGGAGGCCAGATCCATTGCTGCAGCGGGAGTGTGATATTCGTGTCACTCTGCAGATGGCGTCTGTTCAGTATGTGCACACTCAACGTTTCCAGGCAGAGTTGGTGTCGTTTATCCAACATTTTACTCAGCTTCAGGATGTCTTGGGGCGGCAAAGAGCAGCAATTGAAGGACAAACAGTACGTCTGGGTTTTTTCTGTTTTTTCCCAGCCTTTTTTTTCACAGTTGAATTGCAGTATAAGATTTATCTTAATGCATCAACTCAGGTGAGTTAAGTAATGAGGTTTTATAGTTCTAGTGTTGGTTGAGATTGCTAATACCGATCTTGTAGTTAGAAGACCTTATTTAGGAGCGGCCTACTGCTATTTGAAAGCATAGAATACCAACTTGCACATTACTAAAAACTTCCGCACTTGGGTCCTGCAGCGTGCACCCATACGGGTATATTCCTTTTTTGTGATGCTGGACAAAAAGGGCTTAAGATTTTATTTTGCCTTTTTCTCCACTGTTCACCGGGTAGCTACAATGCCTAAGGAGAACTGAATGAGAAGTCTTTCTTTTCTACTCAGGTGTATGTCTTTGATTAAGGCTGATAGACTGAGAAAATCAGATGCTAAACTTCTGTATGATAGAATAGATAAATAATCATGACAGGCATAGCCTGTTTTGTACAAAACCTAATGTAGGAGTGATGAATATAGTTAACGATCTTGTTCAGAAAGTCACTTCTCATAGTTGGAAGAAAGAGTTAATACTTACCTATATTAAAATGCTTCATTGTGCATCAGGAAGTTTGATTCTGGAACACCTCTCTAAATGATGCTTTTTCCCCCTTTTGTAAATGTTTTTTTCTTAAGTAGTCTTTAAGTAGTGAGCTAAGTAGTGTCTGTTCTCCCTCTTTGTGATGATACTATGCTTCACTCCATATTGCTGCACGTGCTACACAGGTGTGTGCTGTTTGTGTCATCATCCTTTTCTAATTAGCTTATACTTTCTGCCTGAAACAAGAGCTTGAGGAGGTTTGGGTTTTTTGGGGGGATATAAAACGTTATAAAATCTTACTTTGTAAATCAAGGAATTCCTAAACTCAGTGCTAATCGCTGTGAAATAATCACCCACTTCCTGTACTTTAATATTTATTCCTTGCACTGAATTTTTGCTCTTCCCAGGTAAGAGATAAAGCACAGCGCGCTTCACGAGTTCTTCTTGATATTGAGGCTGGTGCTCCTGTTCTGCTTATACCTGAGAGCTCAAAGTCTAATAGTCTTATTGTAGCTAATCTTGGAAAACTGAAAGTTAAGAACAGATTTCTGTTTGCGGGCATGCCGGGCACTTTTTCATTCAAGAACAAGGTAAGAATATTACTTCTTAATTTAACAGCTTGGGTTTCTTTTTCTAGTTTTTGTGCATTTCATTCCTATATCAAAATGGGAAATGATTCTTACGCGTTACTGTATATTTACGCTTTGTGTTGATAGTAGTGAGCAGTCCATGTCAGTGTGGAGGGTAAGCTGCTGGACCCAGTCTGCTGCTGATTGTGCCCAGCTGCTCCCTTCTGCACCTTGGCTGGCTCTCTGAGACCATACAGGCAGGGGAGATGGTTCTGTGGAACTCAGTAGAACTGGCCTTATAAGAAGACAGGACCCTAGTGCACACCTAAAGGTAGGAGCAGAATGGGCTTTCAGCTAACCCTGTTTCAAAGCTGCTTCAGCACTTCACTAGGGATATTTCAGCACTGGGAATGGCAGAAAATAGAGGTCTGTATGGGGTGAGACTTCCTGGAACACACTGGAGAGCAGAGTAAGTTTGAATTGTAAATTTTTCTTTCTACTTTTAATGAAACTGAGGTTGTGTAGTTGCTTTGATTATGTGAAATCTAATGAAAGGTTTCCAGTGAATGCCTGAGGGTAATGCTAGGCACCGGACAGGGAATAGTTGGTGTTGCTGGTGAGGAATGCAGCCATGAAGTTTGGGGTAAGGAAGGTCCATGTTGCTGACTTTCTATATCTAACCTGTGCAACAAAATGAGTTGTTGTTCTGGGAACCCCCTAATCCCATTTTAAAGGGGGACAGAAATTAGGTAGGCTAAACTGCTTCAGCAGGTTTGTGGTGTGTCTATTAACCTCCATCTGGTTTAAATACACCAGTCTTTGCTGTAAGGAAATCCTGTACTGTAATATTGAGTTGCCTTCTGTACTCTACTGTGCCAGTGTGATTGTGGTAGATTCTTGAGTTAGAAAAAAGGATCTATTCATAGTGATTTTATTTCAACTTGAAAATACTGTGTTATGTAGCATTGTGGAAAATTCAGGGTTTGAAATGGGTGGTGTTTGAGGTGGTTTTGTTTGTTGTTTTTTTTTTTTATTTTTTCTCTATCCTATGTTTATTTTTGAGGATTGGATTTTACAAGGCAATGCATACAAGGATGCAGTTTTATTTGAGGTAATTCGTGTCTTTAGAGTAGCTTTCAGGTGATCCTCATTCATTAAAAAAGGAAATATTCTTGTGGAATTTAGGAGTTCAAAAGTTCCTTTATACATTAAAAATGACGTTTCTGTTCTAAAGAGTGCTGAATTCTGTCAGAATAAGATTCAGATTTGCTGTGGTGTGCTCTTTATGCATGTCTGAGTAGCTGTTAATTTGTACTTATTGCATAAATTGATGTATTTATAGATGATCTGGTAATACTTTTTTGCATGTATTTCTCAGTCTTGTCTTTACAGTATAAATTTAAATGTTAATGTCTTCAAATTCTTAATCTTAAAATCCTTCATCATGGCTGCAATGAATTTTTCCAATGAATAATATTTAAAAAACACATAAGGCAAGTAAGATTAATAATTAAAAACCCAAAGGAAAGTTTATGGGTTAGGGTTGTATGATGCCATCAGAAACTGGATACGCAAAGAAGGTGGGAAGCGCCAGTAGCAATACCAGTGTCACAGGGAAAGGGAGAAATCCCAGAGTAAAGGGGCAAGTGGAACACTGAAGCCAAGTGACTGTTACCTGCTGGGGCATGTGAAGCTGAGTAAAATTGAAACAGAGTTAATAAATTTAAATCAGGGCAGACTAAATGAACCCTGAAACTGGCTTCAGAGTTTAAACATAGTGTATAAAGTTGTTCCACAGATACTTTTTGTGTAAAATAAGTTCCTGACATTGATGGGTCTATTTTACTAGTGAACTAAACACTCTGTAGATTTTTTGCTGCTAGACAGCACCATGAAGGTGGAAAAGCTCTTAAGATTGCCACTGGGTATGTGTGGGAGGCGAAATGTCTAGAATGTTACACATCTGTAAATGAGCTTTTCTTTTTTCACCCGTAGGCTTTTTAACAATAAGGGTAGAGATTTGTTCAATCTTAAACTTAGCTACTGCAGAGAAAATTTGGGGCACATTTTGGTATGATGACTGAATTATTTAAAGCACATAAAATAACTTCATGTACAGAAGTATTTGTTCCCTTATTCTAATAAAATACTAAGTTGCTGACATGATCTTGCAGAAATGTCTTGTTTTCATCTTCTGAAGATGTTCTGAAAACCAGCTTTAAATATTTAACAGTCTTTATGCCACAGAAATGCTTGACATCTTGACAGCCTTACCCCTCTATTTTGTCTTCATGCCATTTATGTGTTTGGAGTTTCTTTAGTTTGTTCACACCCCACTGGTTTTGAATTAATTTATTGAAAGATTTCACAGGGTTCTTTTTAAAATGTTGCTGCAACATTTTATAACTTTTTCTTCTGTTAAGGTTATAAGAAAAACTTTGGCCATCTTTCTACAGTAAAAAGAATCTGGCATTCAAATAAAATACTTGTTATTTCACAGGAATTTGTTTCAACTTGAACCTGGGTGTATTGGTTTCTTAGAATTGAAATTAAAAATCTATTATTAATTACAAAACTACTTTTATTAGCAGGATTCAGTTCAATTTTCATCTCCTTTGGGAACTCCCAAACATAGCATGAAGAAAACAACAAGTGTTGATGAATCAAAAGGAGCAGTGGAAGGATTGTTCATGAAAATATCATCAGGAACGAACACATCTAAGCTGAAGAATGAACCTGTGCTGAATACACTGAGTAAGCAACAAGGGCAGCAGCCAAAGCTCCCTGTTGTGACGAACCCTGACAGCCCAGGTGAGTGACAAACACTAGAAACCCTACATAGCTGGTCTTTTTCCTTGTAAAATAATGCAGTGCAGTTGCTTGTATCTTAAGTGGCACTGACAAAGTAAGGCTCTGGGTCTAAAAGTTGTAGGTTTAAAAAGAAATTACTTGTTAGTTTCAGGTTGATTTTTTGCAGCTTAGTGGATTAGGGAGTTGTAGTTCAGTTTCTTTAAGACCAGTTCTGCGATTTGGCCATGTTTTGAGATGCATATTGCAGACATTTAGAGGAGTACAGTTGGAATTTTAATTTAGAGTTTACATTTTCCTGTGAGTGAGCTTGGTATCTGCTAGTTACAGATACTGATGAATGCGAGTAAAAAAAGATTAAAGAAATGGAATAACTTCCAGGAGAAACTGTGTTTGTTTTGTACAGATTTTTTATTTTTTCCTCTTTCTTAATGTGTTATCTCCTGTGCACTTGCAGAGAATCACATCTGCCTCTTAGACTGCATTGTGGTTGATCTGCAGGACATGGACATATTTGCTGCAGAAAGATACCACAGAGAGTGTTCAAAGGTTATGGAAGGTACTAATGCAGACTTGAGCTTTCCATCCTACTTCGTGAGGCAAACAGGAGGAAGCTTACTGACAGAACCGTTCAGATTGAAGTTACAAGTAGAAAGAAACTTAGACAAGTGAGTTCAAACACGATTGCTTTACACTGTCAGCCTAAACCCAGTGTTCTAGTTGCCTGTTATTGTATCTTAAACGTGTCACCTGCTGGTTTATAGCAACTTACAATACTGATGTTTTTTTTCCTTTGTTGTAGAGAGTTAAGTCATGCAGTTGCAGACATATCGATACATGGCAACCTGTCATCCGTCCATTGCACTCTGGATTTGAATAATTATAAGCTGATAAGGGGGCTGCTGGAGAACAACCTTGGGGAACCTATAGAAGAGTTCATGCGTCCTTATGACTTGCAGGATCCAAGAATTCATGTAAGAGGAAACTCCATGCAGTAGAAATTCTGTCTTGAAATGTCAGAGGTATTTGTTTGGTCTTCATGGCAGGCTTCTCACCTAAAACTTTAAAAAAGCACCCAAAATTTTAGAAACTACTTACCTGTTTTAATAATAGAAGGTACCAGAAACAGTTTGAAAGAATTGTTGGCTTTTTTAGGGGGTAATGATGATGATGTTTTAAAAACAAAGAAACTCTAGAACAGTAGTGTGAAAATGGAATAACTTCAAGTTGAAGGCTACACTGTTGTGAAATGTAACTTTGCTCCAGCAATGGTTAATGAAGCTCTTTGAAGGAGAAAGATACAGCAGCTCTTTGTCTGAAATAACAACATTTAGTTGAGAAATGAAAGTTAAACAGATGCTTTTAAAAGGAATGTGGGTGTTTTCCACTTTCAGACAGTTCTGAGTGGAGAAGTGTATACTTCTATGTCATTCCTTATCGACATGGTTAATGTGAGCCTGGAACTCATTGATCCAAAAGGGAAAGATGGATGCAGCTCTTTAGCCAGGTATGAATTTTGTTGTTAGTGAATACCTTATCCTGAGTAATACGCTAATCTGAGAGATTGTAAGACAGAGTTAGCATAATACATAAAATTATGGTTTAATAATGCACTGAAACTGAATTTTTTAATTAGAGTCCAGATTGAGTTTTAGATGATAGATGACCTGAAGGATGGAGGTGAATGGCACTGATCAGAAGATACTGTGCCTTTTAAGTTGTCCTTCAAATCAGAGTTTAGTTATCAGTTGATTTACCCAAGGCAAATGGAGTTATACTTAAGAAAATCTTGAGAGATAATAAACCCTGGACTTCTGCTGTGTTGTTTTGTTGGGTTTTTTTGATCCAGAAGGTTCCGTATCAGTGAAAAATATTATTACCTACAGTATAGATCTACTTTCTGTTTCTGACATGAGATATGATTGTAGTTGGTTTAAAAAATATGTCAATGAAAGATACTGTCAGTATACTATGCACACCTTTAAAACAAGAGACTTCTAGAAATAAATGAGCTACAGGACTCTTAAATACGTTGTTTTGCTTTTTACTCTCCTAGATTTGATTTCAAGAAATCCAAGTTGCTTTTTGAAAGCTCTTCAAATGGAACAAAGTCTGTAAATTTGGTTTCTCATTCCATGATGGCGTTTGACACACGTTACGCTGGACAGAAGTCTGCTGCAGGCACACCAAATGTATTCAGCTGCATCTTTCAGTCATCAAAGAGCACCAGTAGTCCAGGAGCAATACAAATCGAATTGCACTTCAGGTTGGTAATCCTGGGATTTATGTGTTTCTTTTTAAATAATGACATACTTGATCAGGCTTGTCCTGTTCTTAATGTAGCAGTTATTAATGTAGACAAACCTGCTGGCAATGTAGTCAAATCTGAAGACCTTGGGGTGGTCACTGGTGCTTGATAGATTGAAATCTGCAGTTATTCATTATCTGAAGGTTGTTGGATTATTCCCCCCCCATGCCCCCCCATTACAGTAAACTTCAGGTTTGAATGTGTAGTGAATCAGATGAAGTTCTAGCCTACTAGAATCAGCAGTGCTTAAAGTCTGCCCTATCACTTATGCTTGCCTATTAAAAATAATATAATATGATTTTATATGTTTCACAAAAGCTTTTTCCCAGTAGGTGTCACAGTTGCCTTTTTGAGAGAATCAAGTACAGAAATGGCACCTCTTTCGCAAGATGGTCTCTACATTCACTTCTGTATTCTGTCCTACCCTGTTTGTTTTACCTAATCCAGTTCCCTCAGAGTGCTTAAAAGCACCACAGAGGATATCTGTTTTGTTCTAACTCATTATTGAAACCAGGAATACAAAGTGTAATGTCAGTATTTAACTGTAACAACATGGTGTCAGTATTTAACTGCAGCAGCCTGGTGTTCTGTTGATGGATGTTAACAAGCAAAGAGGAGGGGGAAGTGATACGGCTAGGGTCATTGCTTTTGCCTTTTATCATGCTCACTGACCAAACTCAGCATTCTAACTCTTTTGTAAGACCTTCTGAAGCAGTTGCAGGAGTAGCATAAGAAAAAAAATCTGTGGTCTATTTTTGTCCAGTAAAAAATTTTGGAAGACATTTGTTCGTAAAAAACCAACCAAACAAACTTCAGGCAATGGAGAGAAATTTGTTGTAAAGATTTAGAGAATGCCTGATGGTTTTGAGTACTTCATAAGTGTGTGTTCAGGAAGACACCCAAGATTTTTGTTTGAATGGAACTAAAATGCAGTGTGATTTAAAAACAAAACAAACAGAAAACTGGGATGGTTTTGGTGTAACTAGTGATCCAGTAGCTGCCTAGATTGGAGGTTAGCTTGCCTAGTACAGCCTAATCTGGTTATGGGTGGTAGTTTGAGAGATTTTCTTCCTAACAGTTACGTTCTTAAATTTTAGCCACATAAGCATGTGTTAGGTTTTTACTAGTGGGAGCATGCTTGGCAGTAGATGTGAGCTTTTGCAGCGCTCAGTGATAGTGTTGTGCTGGCTTGTGCCCTTTGAAAATCTCCTGAAAAGCCAGAGGGGTTAAAGGCTTTTACTGTTGGAAGCAGTGCAGGCAGGCTGCTTCTCACAAAGGAACTGCAGTCTTTAGAGATTTTATAGTTCAGCGTATGGTGGATATAAAATTATTTCATGGTATTTAAGCACTTAGATTATTTAGCATGATTTATTTAGCACTTAGATTAGTTAGCATGACCAAATATAATTGGTATTCTGTCTAGAGAATGGATGCAAACTCTTCTATCCCCCCTAGCCAGATACTCAAAATGGGATGCTAAAAGTTCAGTAAGGCTGGCTAGCATTTTTTCTGAATGACAAAGCAGCTTCCTGTGCTGCAGGATGTTGTCAGGGTGTGAGGGGAAACACATTGTACATCTGATGCTTTAGAGGGATATGGAGCTGGGTCTGAATTTCACAGGCAGTATGTTAGGTTTGATACTGAACAGATGTAAAACAATACTAAAAAGATCAGTTTTAAAATTGGAGGCTTTGCAAAGTGACACTGATAATATCAATGTATTAAAGGAGCTTTTGTAAGTTAATTTCTTGTTGCATAGCTTTTCAGTGTATCTTTTGTATCATTAGAGCTTTGAATTCATGCAGTTAAGATCTGTTGTGTTTCTGTGGGTGCATTGACTTGATGCATTTCAATCTGTTTAAATATATATATGGTTTCCAAAGGCCAGACACTCTGTAAATTAAATATATCACTACAAAGTTTTGTGTAGTTCTTACTTTCTAGATACTGATAGTTATCTCCACTATTTTAAATATGTGCAAGCTCATATATATCCTTCTCTCTTCCTAAAAGGTCTACAAAGGATTCCTCCAGTTTCACAGTTGTCCTGAACAATCTTCGTGTATTTCTGATCTTTGACTGGTTGTTACTTATTCATGACTTCTTACATATCCCTGGAGATACCAAAAAGCGGGAAACTCACCATTCTTCCTGGCAGCGAACTTACAGCAACGAAACAACTGTAGTTCCCAAAGCAGTGAAAAGTGGAGTAGTTACAAAGCGTTCATCACTGCATGTGTCTACAGAAAAACAACTGGAAATTAAGGTTAATGTGACAGGTAAATGGATTCTTTTCTAGTGCCTTTCTTAGGAGCTTTTCTGATAAAAAGCCACGTGCTAGTGAAAAAAATGGGTCAATTAAAGAACCTGCTACAAATGCTTAAAATTACCTTAGTGGTATTTCCAGTTGCCTTGTTGATCATTTGTCATTTTGTTTTGTTAAGGGACTGAATTTGTGGTTGTTGAAGACATGTCTTGTTTCGATACCAATGCCATTATTTTGAAGGGGACAACCGTTCTCACTTATAAGCCCAAGTTGTTGGATCGTCCTTTCTCTGGTAGTTTGTTTGGCATTGAGGTAAGAAGAAATCAGGTTTTGTAAAACATCTAAAATTAGAGGAGCTTGTGAAGTTACTTTACTATAAATATATACGATGGCTTTTGGAGTTTGTTATTGGCAAGTATGTGAGTAGGAATTCTGAGTATGCAAATCATCCAGCATCCTCTCCAGCAGAGCAGGACCAGAGTTGGAGTGCTGCAGCCAGTCTTGGGGAAACAGCTGAAGAAGCTGTGAACAACTGAAGAAAGAGCAATAAGAGCATTCAGAATTGAGGGTTATATAGTGTGTATAGGGAGAGTTTAAAAGAACTTGCTTGAAAGAAGAGGCTGGGCAGAGATGTGGGAAATCTGAAGTCTTATTGTAGGCTTGAACCCAAAGAGTTTTCTGTATTAGCGATAGAGTGAAGAGTTGGATTAAGTTTATCATTAAAGGGAATATTTGGTTGCATGTTAGAATCTCTTTTCCAGAAATTTCAGCACAGCTGGGCACTGGAAGAAATTGTCTGGAGAAGTTTTGGAATCTGCTGTCTTAAAGTTTGTGAAGGAATTCTCTCTAGAAAGCGTTTTGTTCATGGCTGTAGTCATGTTTCATGATAGTCAGTCAGTCTTTGATTCTGAGGTTATTGCTAGGTCTTTTCTCTCACTTCCTAATTTTTTTTAAACTCATTTGTAATTTGTAGGTGTTTTCATGCCGGTTAGGAAATGAGCAAGAGACTGCACTGTCAATAATTGATCCAGTACAAATTCAGCTGGAGCTTGTTGGGAATGCTTCTTATCCAAGTGGTTCAGGTCTGTTGGATGCTTTCAATAGTGAGGATTTTCCTCCTGTTCTAGAGGTGAGCTTAAATATCTGAATAAAACTGCATGCAGTAGAGGGTACTAGACCATGATCTTGCACAGACTACTTTCAAATGCATAGGAAAAGAATTAGACAGATTTTTGCTAAAGTGGAAAAGGGAAAGAAGCAAACATGCAGGAAGTGTGCTTAGTGGTAATGGGTGAGGGATTTCTGGGATATATTATGAGTAATAGTGGGGAAAAAAAAGTAGGCTGACATGTTAGTTACTAATACCTGAAAGAAAATGTTTTGTGGTCTGTATCTCAAGTGCTTATTAGAGGAGAATCTCTTTTTACCATTATACCGAAGAAATCTTTTTTTTTAATTTTTTTTCCCCTCTACTGACACATGCTTTTAGTTACTAGTAAATAATAATAAGCTTGGTAATTTTATTACTAGAGGTTTAAAACAGTGTGGTCATCATATTCTAATACTAAATTTTATCTTCCTTTGGGAAAAACTTTGTTAATATTTGAAGTATACAAGAAAAATACGTCGAAAAGGGTAACTGAATCTTATTTTTTCATATTCCATTTAGATTCACTTGCAAGCACTGGATATCAGACTGTCCTACAATGATGTTCAACTGTTCTTGGCAATTGCAAAGTCAATTCCTCGACAGACTAGTGCAGCTATTCCTGACACAACTGTATCAACTGCTGAAAATACTGCTAACCCTTCCAGTTCAGCAGTGGTGAATGAAACTTCCTTCTTGACACATGAAAACAGAGATACATCCAAATGTGTGTTGGATCCTGTTCTTGGTATGTTTATAACTGCTGGAGCGAAGTAATTTTTTATATCTAAAGGAGGTTTCTGCTATGTGATGCTAGACTATGTGCTTAACACAAACGATGTTGATATCTTCATGTGTAAAGGCCTTCATTAATTTGAATTATCAACAATAACATAGTAATGATACTATTTTAAAAAGTAGGGGCATTGTGTTTTTTTTTCTTCTTGCAGTATGACATTGGATTGTTTTACAGTTTTTTTAGCATCGCTTGTCAGTGTAAGTCATCATGGAGTACTTCATACGTAGCAATGATTTAAAGCAGGAGAGCAGCTGCCTCTTCAAACACAATAAACTGATAATGAAGTGGAAAGCATCACTGTTACCAGTTAACTCCTTTAGTAGTCTCTGGCATGCTTTTTTACAAACAAATTTACAAATACTGTGTGTGATCAGAACCGCTGTCTGACAATAGTGAGAACACACACTAGTGAAAAGGCTTCTTCTTCTCTGTTACTTCACTGGAGCGTCATGTAGGGAGTTCCAGGTAATGGTGTTCTGAATGAATGGTTGGGTTTTGAAATTGTAGTCCCAACTGAAATTCATGGAGTACATTGGCTTCCTATAGGAGAATAAAAATAGCTCATGTACTCCAGAATATCAACGTACCAGATCTGGGGGTTCTCTCTTAGGTTTATATTTTTCAAAGCAGTGCTGAATCATATGCTTTTTCTACAACTGTAATCTTATACAAACAACCCCTATTTTTCATACAGGTGTAGCTTGATTTTAGAAATGAACACCAGTAGATAACTGTCACAGATTTATGGTTATTTAATTGTTCAAATTTACAGAGGTGCAGCTGGCTCGCCTCCAGGAGTTGGGATTCAGTATGGAAGATTGTTGTAAAGCTCTTGTGATCTGCCAAGGTAATTTCAGATAATCTCAGTTGGCCTCGCAGACTGCCTAACTTCCAACTAAGTAAAAACTTTGAGGCGGTAAAGTAGCTGATGCACAGGCAGTATTTCCTTCTCCTTTTTACTTTGGCTGTGTGTTGGCATATGATCTTAAGCATTCTCATTTTATCTTTTCTATTGCTGTGTAGAACCTACCCCTGAAAGATTCTTTTGCCTTTTGGGATGTCATATGTGGGGTGTTAGAGTGTATTTTTGTCTGGGGGGTTGGATTGTTGTTTTGGGTGGTTTGCTTTTTTTTTTCTTTTATGGTATACGTATTTCTTGCTATCAACCACCTTTTTCTCCTTAGAGCATGTTTTCATCTCTCCGTTCTGAATTATGTATTTTATCTACTTCTACATGTAATATGTGAAAAGAGATGGAGCTTTTAGCACAAGTGACTTTAGCACTGTCGTGTTTTCCACCTTGTTTATAGGCATTCATAGTATTAATATAGCTTTATATTATGTTGCAACTCAGTATGCAAACTTGCAAACTTGAAAGCACATTCCTTATTGTTAGCAAATACTAATGTATTTGTAATCTTCTCATATTTATGTTAGTAAGTAGAAGACATTCGGGGTACTGTTGGTGCCTTGGTATACTTCTGAAGAGAGAGGGAATTAGTTTGCTTGCATATGTTTTTTAAATAAGTATTTTGCTGAAAAGGTAGATAATGACTGATGGCTTGTTTGGTTTTTGTCTAAGGTGACTTGAAAAAAGCAGCCACTTGGTTATTTAAGAATGCTGAACCTTTGAAATCAGTTTCCCAGACCTCTTCTGATCGAGATAGCCAGGGGATTTTGCCTTTTCAGTTCATCTCTGGAGTGGAAATAAAAGCAGAAATTATATGCATTTGCTTTATTGATGACTGCATGGACTGTGATGTTCCCCTTGCTGAGTTAACCTTTTCACGTGAGTATCTTGTTTTGCTGAGTGGGCTGCATAAAATTACTGCCAGTTACTCTGTGTGTTCAGCACCATGCTCCAGTTTCTTAAGGCTCATGAAATTTTAACGGGCAGTATTTTGGTGGTGGTGGTGGTTGTGGGGGTATGGGAGGTTTTTTGTTTGTTTTTATTTTTTGTTTGTTTGACATTTTGTTTTTATGAAGGTTACAGTCTTTGTAGTGGCAAGTTTCTGATTTCAGAACATAACAAATGGGATCTGTCCTGAGCATGTTCTAAAACATGACTGGCTGTAACTGTTATTTGAAGCATACTATGATACGCTTTTTGTACCATTTAAATCTAAAAGACAAGACAAAACCTTCCATAGCTTGCATAACAGTTCATGAAATTGGGAAATTTGGTTGCCTTGCATTAGTGTAACCTTCACTGTTTTTTTGCAGGTTTGAATTTCCTCCAGCATTTGAGAGCCAACCCTGAAGGCTACGCTCATTTTACCCTCTCTGGAGATTATTACAATCGTGAGCTTTCAGGTGAAATGCCCGGGGGGTTTGTTTTTTTCTTTAGTCACTTTCAGGAAAACAGCCTTACCTACTGCATTAGCCTGAACTTCACCCAACATGCAGTGCATGTAAGAGAATGTGAAGGGTTGAATTTTGTGATGGTAGGGGTGTGTGTGTGAGAGCACATGATCCTAGACAAAATATCCTGACTTGGTATCAGATGGAGGTATGTGAAAAGTAGGGAGATTGCTAATGTGAAAGTTCATAGAATCACAGACTGGTTTGGGATGGAAGGAGCCTTAAAGATTATCTCTTTCCAACCCTCTGCCATGGGCAGGAATACCTTCCACTAGACCAGGTTCCTTCAAGCCTCATCCAGCCTGGCTTTGAAAGTTGCGCTGAAGCTTTCAGATGTAATGGCATAAAAAAGTTGTCCAGGAACATGACGGTTGGGTAACCAGCTGTCTCTGCATTCACTTCCCTTTTTTAGTATTTGATTGTTTTGTTGCATTCAGTTTGTTACTGTCATGGTTTCAACCATAAATCAGCCACACAGTTTGTTCACTCACTTCTCCCTTCCCTCTGCTCCTGAAGGGATGGGAAGGAGAAGTGAAAGAACGCAACTCCCACAGGTTGAGATAAGAACAGTTTAATAACTAAGGTATAACACAAACCACTACTGCTACTACTAGTAAT
>JANRGW010041965.1:0-10577 GCA_024733675.1 Psilopsiagon aymara | reverse complement strand
CAGACCAAACATCACTAAGCCATAACTAAAACCATTGGTGTTATCAGCGCTGTTCTCAGGCCACAAGTCAAAAACACTAACTACTAAGAAGGAGAAAAATGGCTGCTGCTGCTGAACCCATGACAGTTACTTGTTTCAGGAAGGAGTAAATGTGAGGATACATGAATAGGCTGAAGAGGTGAATAGGCTGGTGACAATGGATTAATGTAAGACCATTATAATTTATATTTTACATATAAAATAGCAAGTTATGCCTCAGTACTGGTCAGGCACAAAAGAAATAATCTAGTTACGTGTTTTCTCTGAATGGAGAAACTAAATTTTCTATTATAAAATTGGTAACAACCACCTCAGAAATAATCTATCAGTAACTAAGTTACTGATTTTTTTTTTTTTTTTTGCTTTTAAAAATACATAGGATGGGGTTTTTAAATAGCTTTTAGACCTTTGTGATACTGAATGTATGACGAAATGGCCAACTTAGGTATAATTGTGTAAAATAATTTTCAAAACTATGTCAGAGAACCTAGTTTCAGTTAACTTCAGTACGAAGCTGTAATTGCTTCCTAATGCTTTCCTTGGAATTAAGTGATTTCCAGAAGACCCGACATCCATTATACACTGGTTCAAGTGGAGGAGCTGGAGCAACTCTATATTAACTATAGGCTTACAAGTTCATCTTGAATGCAGATTGAAAGGGATCTCATTATTAAAGTTGCATTATGCTTAGTTGCATAAGAAGTTAGGTATGTAAACAGCATTCCAGTGTGGCCTTCAAATGTGTAATACATGTGACTGTTTCTGTTCATACTCAGGCTGGGAGCCATTTATTGAGCCTTGGCAGTGTTCAGTTTCTTGGCAACAGCAAGCTTCAAGCCGCCTCCACCCTTCCCGACTGAAGCTGGAAGTAACGGCTGAACACCGTCTGGATATAAACATTACTTCTGTCTTCATGGGTGTGTATGAATATTCCCTGAGAGCATCACTGTACAGTCTAGTTTTCAGTGTTTCAGTGTCCTGAAAATGGCAGGGATTTTGGTGCCAGTCCCATGATATTGTACACAGGTATGCATTTAGGCAGCCTGCATTTTATCAGATATTGTGAAAGTGAAAAACATGAGCTACATATTTTAGAGGATAGGAGGAATTCTTTCTCTGGTCATAGGAATTTTATCAAATTCATATGCCACTTGAAATTTAGTTTTAATCAGAAGCAGACTTTTATCTAAAGCTTTCCCTACTTTACAATACTTAAAAATATGAGCTCAACTCGTTTTTCAACACCTTGACAAGTGTATTGGGTAGCTACTCATTTCATTTCTGTGGTCTCTGAAAACCTGACCTGTCAATTCCTGCCTCAGGGAATCAAAATATTATGTTCATCATTAAGTCAAACTTCATGCAAGCTTCTATATTGTGAGCCTATGGTGGTGTGCATTTCCCAGGAAGATCATTGCTTGTTCTGTGTGGAAATCAATGTAATCTGACATAATAAGAAAAATGTCAATGTCTGAGCTTGCAAATGTAACAGAAGAGCCTTCCTTGATCCTTTACTGTTCCTTCCTTTCTCCTGCAATCCGGTGACAGAAAGAGGGAGACAAGGTGGGAGTGAAAGGAGCAAGTCAAAGATTGCAGAGAGTTCCCATCACGCTTTTTAATACTAGTGCTAACAAGTAGTAAGACTAGTTTATGATTGAAACTGCGCAGAGGTCTCTGTTGTTGTGTAGATATTTATTTCCTCAGGAATGTGCATGTACCTCTTATAAAGACTAAAAAAATTAATCAGAAATTGCTTCTACCATGAAAATATTTAAGGTTAATTGCCTTCTCAGGTTGACCTCTCACACTGCCACAGGAGTGTCTTAAGAACATGGAGTGCCACTGAAAGTTTAAAAAAAGGAAAAAATTATTAAGAATATAAAAATGTTTGGCTTTGAAGGCTCTGCTGTGATTGCTTATTTGCTTTTGACTTATGTAAGTGGCTCATAGAAAAAGCAGTGAAATAAAACTGCTGCCATTAAAGTGAAGTTTCTTCAGTGTTAAGAATGTAGCATGGTTTTCAATTGCTTTGTTTACTGCCACCTTGGAGACATATACTGTCTATGCTTATGTTCCTCTAGAGCAATACACATGTACCAAACAGTCCTGGATGGAAGATTACTGTAAACAGGACAAAGAGGTGAATGTAATCAGTACAGAAGACTGGATGGGTTCTTCGGTGGATCCACCATGTTTTGGCCAGAGTATGATCCTCATTAATCACACTTTATTAGAAACAGTCCTGAGATACGCAGTCACCTGTCTGATGTATTACAGAGATAAATATTTGGTGTTCATAGCATACAATGAATGGTTAATGCTATTTGGCAAAAGACAAAAATGCTATTTTCTGTTCAATTGCGTTCCATCTTTAAAACAAAAAACCTTTCTGGCTGCTTAGCCTTGGTGAGAACTTTGCATGGCTACTTCTGCTTCCTTTTTTTCCTCGCACTTTCTCAGTTAATGAGTGACTACCCTGTCAAAGCTTAAATAAGAGTGTTGACTTTAGGGTGTGTACAGTTCAGAGGTTATCTTTTCCTTTCTGTACCCCCAAAGACCTGCATGACTGAATTTCTGAAAAAAATGCTGTTATATTCGTGAAACAATTCTCTAAGTAATAGCTCTTGACATGTGGCATGTCTTTTCAGCTTGTTTTCTCCCAGTGTTACTTCTGGAAGAAATTTCTGCAATTCAGATGCCAATTTAGTGTGAGCACAGGGGTAGAGACTCACGCCCTGACTGCATGATGCCAACTGTCTGTCTCTTTCCTGATGCATGATGGGGAAGAGTCTACCTGTTATAGGAGGATTTTCTTACCTGCTAACTTTATCTTTCCTGTCTGCCAGGCCTTCCTCTTGTCTACCTTAGAACTAGAAGTACAGCCAGTTTGACTAACCTAGAGCATCAAATCTATGCTAGAGGTACTGTAGAGCACAGAGGGACAAAAAAGGTTATTTTTTCTTCTTTGGAAGGCGCTTGTACAATAAATACTGTGTTGTGTTTGTGACTTGCTGATTGATTGGCCTCTATATTTAAAAAAAAACAGCCGTATGAAAACCCAAAACGAAACAACATAACTGCTACTTGGCTTTTATGCAGCTTAACTTAGAATTTCATTCTGTCTTTCTGTTCCTTCAGGAAAGAAAGGAGAGGTGTAACTAATCCTGAGTAGGAAGACTGTCTTTTTGAGGCAGGTTATAAGAGTTATTGACTGGTCAGCATCACTTTTCTAGAAAGACAATATAGCATGATTAAAAACAGTGTCATAAAATCGCAAGGTTTCATTTTATATTCAAAAAATACCCAGCAGTATGTTCAATATTGATACTTATGCTTGATTCACCATGTTTATTTAGCTACTTAAAACTCTAAGATGCCTTCAGAAGGGACAGTCTGTTTTCCATAAGCCTTCAGAGTAAGGCACTCCTAATAAATACCTTGTTAATTTGTTCTGTATTTGACAGTATGGTCTTTGGCCAAAACCGTGCAGTTTAAAGTAAGATTTCTAAGAAATTTTTGACATTATGGAAGACCAGACAGCATATTTGATTAATACGTTGCCCTTGAAGAAAAGTTGCTGCATGGGAGGACAGAAAGCATTCCATAAATCTGCATCTGTGGCCTGTTAGATTGTCCCTTCGGAACATTTCTCTGAGTGGTTGCAGGCAGTTTGTAGACATTTCAAAAAAAAAAACCCAAAATGGGAACTGATAGGAGGATATATTTTTCTGAGGTATTTTTCAGGGTTTTCTTTGTGAAATCAAATGGACAATACAAACTTCAATATTTATTTCTTGGCTGTTAGTGGCTATTACAACTAAATTACTAAATGAATTATGAAAAAAACCCTCCTTTTAATGGTAATATTTATTTTCAGGCAATAGTCTCAAAATGCAACTTTTACATTATGTTTTCTTTGGAAATTCAGGCCATGGTCCCAACATTTTTTTTTAAAAAAGTCTCAATAATTTGGCAGTTGATTAAATGCCAAACTGAAAGTCCATTTGGTTTATGATCTGTAGTTTTGTAGAACCTGGGATAGCCAAAAAAATGGTATAAAGTCAAGCTCAACACTGAAAAGATTTGTTTTATTTGCAATTGGTGTCAACCAGTTTTCATTTTCAAGAATTCCATCTTCTTGCCGTTTAACTGGAAAGAGCTTTCCTGTAAGCTTCAGAGAGATCAGATTTAAGTCTCCACTTGCAGTTTGAGTTATACAGGAATTTGCTGTCATCTACTTAGAAGAAAGTTGTGTGTGATCATCAGTAAAATCCTTCAAAAACGTACCTACCCACTACCCCTTCTTGCCTCCGTAGACCTGTGCTTAAGTTACTAGTTAGACACATGGGGGGATGGATGCATTTCAAAACATGAGGTACTTGAACTTGATATCAGTCAGCCTCTGGAATGACTGCAGATAAATTCTGTGAAATCAGTTAAATTTGTCTTGTCTTTAGTTGAAGCAGCTGATTTATTGTGTGAGCCTTTTTTCTACTTTTGTCATTCAAAAGGATGTATATAATAATGTAGGAGCCATGTATCTTCCTTTTTAAGTAAGTGACTAGAATTTGACGGGCTTTTTTTTCCTTATTTTGTCCAAATACAGTAAGTATTTTCACAGATACGATGTACTGCAGTACAGAAGATGAGAACAACACTTGTGTACTTGTTAGTATGGTAATGCATACTTGGAAGAAGTCAAGCATGATAGTGAAATTTCTTCTTCTGGGGTTTTGCTGTCCCAGCATTTTAACAAAGCCAGATAACCTTTTGGTTGCATCAAATTATTTTTCATACTTCGTTTTAGTAGGAATTTTCATGGATAGAGAAATACTGCTACTTGTTCAGTCTTTGAGGATATAAGTCCCATTTAAAGGGGATAGTGGATAGTCCTGTATTTGTCATGTTGAATAGAGTATTGTACGTTTTATTAATCATAATTGAGTATGTCCTTTATGAGCCTTTGGATGTACCTGAAAAGTTACTGCTTATGATTGGGTTTTTAGTTAGGTTTTCCACATGTTAAAACTGGAGTCACTGTTTTAAAAGACTTGATATGAAAGAATACTTAGATTAAGCTCAGTTCGTGACAGGGGTGATGTAGAGGAAGATTTTGGTTTGTATCATTTTTGTAATAGTTACTAAATTTTAATAGTAATCTGTTATCCTGATTCTTTGATCTGTTTTTCTTTAGTTAGTGCAGGTTCTGCAGCCATTGTGACTCATCCTATGCAGACATCTGATGAATGCTTCTCTCCTAAGCATTTAGACAAATCTTTATTCTGTTTTATAGCTGAAATGAAGACTCCAAAACGCAGGCAACCATTTGTCCCATTTGCTCTAAGAAATCATACTGGATGCACGCTGTGGTTCGCTACCCTAACTACAACTCCTACCCGGTAAGAAGCTGTTGTAGTAACACTGTGACTGTCTGGCTTCTCTCCCATGTCAGCCAAAGCATCATGTTTTCAGTACTTCAGTTTTCTTCGAGAGACATAGGCAGCCCCCAGTCTTTCTTAATTAAGAGCCTTTTCTTTGACAATAAAATAGCTTTACAATTAAAAAAAAGGATTATCTTTTTTCTAGAGTCTCAACAGAGATAGAAAACCCATCAGGGACATTCACAGAATCCTGGAATAGTTAGGGTTGGAAAAGACCTTAAGATCATCTAGTTCCAGCCTCCCTGCTATGGGCAGGGATGCCTCACACTAGACCATGTCACCCAAGGCTCTGTCCCCCTGGCCTTGAACACTGCCAGGGATGGAGCGTTTGCCACTTCTCTGGTCACCCTGTGCTGATGCCTCTCCACCCACACAGGGAAGAACTTCCTCCTTATATCCAACCTGAGCTTCCCCCATTTCAGTTTGAACCCATCACCCCTTGTCCTATTGCTGCAGTCCCTGATGAATAGTCCTTCTCCACCGCCCCCTTGTAGGCCGCCTTCAGGTAATATAGGCCCTCTTCATGGCATGTATGTGTTTACTGCAGGAATTTATAGACTTGAGGCAGACTAAAAAGCACTTGTTACTTGAAGTCGTTACTTTGTCAGTTTGTGAAATGATGTCATTCTCTTCTCAGGGCTGCCCTGTCTCACAGTGGGAGTCCAGGTGTGGCTCCTGAGGAAAACGGGATGTTGCTGGATGATGCCCACAATGTCAGTGAATGGCAGGAGGTTATTACTGGGGAAGAGATCCCATTTGAATTTGAAGCTAGAGGAAAACTCAGACACAGGTGAAGCGACCAGGCTGTGAGATGTATTTTGGCACACTCATGTATAAAACATACAGGATCATAGTTGTGAGGACGCTAGCAGGTGTTAAATAAAAAGTGGATATTTTTTAAATCTCCTGTTAATATTTTGGTTTTAATGAAACTCACATATAGAGTGAAATTATCAGCTGTCTAGAAACCAGCATGTATTGCAATTGGTGGCAGCTGTTCTAGATAGGAGTTGGATCATCATAAGGTTTTGGAAAGACTTAGGGGCCTCAATTACAAATCATATGTCTTTTATTCTAAACGGAGGGGGTAGTGGACGCATTAGTTGTTGGGCATTAGTGTTGTCAATGTTAAGAACTAGAAGAACGTTTTAACAAATATATCGCATGCTTTTATTTTTGTTTACATGGTAATTGTACTTCTGTATGTTCATTAGGGAGATTCTTTTTTTTTTAAATCTAGGGGATATTCTTGGTTTGAGCTGTTTGATGTGTAATAATACTTAATAGTAATTTAATTTGATCTGACTTGGTAGGCACACTCACAATCTAAGAATTCACCAGTTGCAAGTGAGAGTGAATGGCTGGGAAGAAGTCAGCCCAGTGTCGGTAGATAAAGTTGGGACATTTTTCCGATATGCTGCACCAGATAAGAACTCATCGTCTTCTACTGTAAGTTCTGATTTTGAGTGTTAGTTCTAAAAGGATATGTGATATGAGAGTAAAGATATCTCCAAGATTTTGATCTTAAAGCAGCTGCTGTACGAGATGGTCCTCTTCCCAGTTAGCTTGGGTTGGAACAGCTTGGAGATGCTGTGTTCCTAACTGGCAGTTTTATGCATAACAAAAAGAGAGTAGTTGGTGGTTAGTCTGTGCTTTGCAGTCAGAGCTCCCAGTGGCACACTAATATATTAGTGTCACGAACTCATGGAGACTGAGCTTTAAATCAGTACAGTTAGTCACTATTTTTATTTCTTCTACTGCAGGAATGCTTTTCATGTGTTTAATTTACTTAAATAATACTGGCAATTTCCTGTAAGCCTAGAGATTGTTGAGATATGTGGCTGCTTAGACAAGATATACTTGTCATGAAGAAAAAAGTCAAGTGTAATAATCAGGAGGCTGGCAGTTGGTAGTTCAGGCTCAGTGATCAAAATGATCTCATGGATTGCAAAACTAGTTAAGTTTTGAGATCAGCTACTGGAAATTGTTGAGCACTGGAGAAGCTGGAAGTGGAGATGTTTTGGGTGTAAAATAGGATTAGAATTTAATTTCATGAGACTACTGACAAGAGCCCGTAGTCTCTGATTTGAATCAGAGATTTCTGATGCTTTTGTATTGAAGCATAAAAATCATCATCTCTCTGTAACTTAATTATTGAAGGGAAAGGATGCAAATTCCGAGAACTGCTGTTCAGAAACATCTTCTGTACCTTTTTGTTTTTCAGTGAATCTCCTTTCTTTCAAACACTTTTCAAAGCAGTATTACATACAGGTTTTGCTAATAGATTTCTGAAATGTTTTCCGAACTGTATTGAAGGTCAACTCAACAAAAAGCGATAAAAGTATTCAGTTTATTCTTCTGTATTAATGTTCTGTGCTACGTCTGAGAGTAATAGCCGAAAAGTTGAACAACCTTAACTTTCTTATTTACTATTTTCCCAGGTTGGAAGCCCAATAAGTAGAACAAATATAATACATCCACAAGTCTATGTGAGTATTTATTTTTATTATTTGAGAGCTACTTAAATGAGACTAGCATAATTCTACAAGTGAGTTGGCCTTTCCATCCTTCTAGATCCTTATCAAAAGTGGAAGTCAGGCAAACAGAATGAACTTTTAAATCAGCATGTGAGCCCATATAAAATGTGAGTTTCAGGATATAAGTGGACTTTGTTTAATGTAGGAGATAGAGCACCTCAGTAGGAAGGCAGCTAAGAGTGAAGGAAGTACGAATATTCTAAGGAAACTTCACCTTATTTATTTTAATTTTGACAGATAGGAATGATGAGTGGCTCGTAATTATATGAGCCTTGGAGTTCAAACTCCATGAATTTATGTAATAATGTAATAGAGAATTTATAAAGTGTTCTTTTAGGGTCTGTATTGCTCTTATTTGAACTTGCATCATTGTGAAAATTATGGTGGAGTTACTAGTATGTAGAATTACTTTTTCATAGTTGATTTTATTGTGTTTTGAGGAGGAGGTCCAGGATTATAAATCATTATTATCTAACTATATATACATTAGGTGTTGCATGTGGTTGGACTCAGTTGGCAAGTTTTTCCAGAAGTTACTGCTTCAAAATTGAGGTGTCCCTCTTCTAGATACAGTCATTACCTGAGCTTTTTAATGCTTTTAAATATCTTTCAGTTTTCTTCATTGCCTCCAGTTCGTGTGGTATTTGAAGTTACCATGGAAGGTAGTGCTCGGAAAGTGATAACAGTTCGCTCAGCCTTGATGGTGAAGAACAAGCTGGAAACACCAATGGAACTAAGGCTAGACAGTCCTTCTGCTCCTGACAGTAAGTGTTGTATATTTCTTACATACTGTGGGGAATCTTTAGCTTCTCCCCCAGAAAGATTCACTCATCTGTACAACCAAGTAGCCCTCCCTGGAGGGGAAATTGGTAGTATTAAGAAGAAAATGGTCAGCAAAATAAGCTAGAGAACCCACTAGGAATTTTACTTATTGTTCAGGTAAATGGAGAAAGCTGGGACTCTGCAAAGTCTGAATCTTACTTCTGTATGTAGCATGTTGTATCTTTTTGCAGTAGTCTAAAAGGCTTGGGGAATTAGCATGCAAAGGATCAGTCTAAAAATGTAGCGATAAGTTCATGGTGTACCCAAAATGTAATGAATGAGGTCCTTTTGAAATAGGCATTTTCACTAAAGCATCCAAGCAAGAAGAATGTGAATTCTAGCAGTTTCATCTGGCTCCTGTCTGAGATTTACACACGTAAGTTTGTCTGCTGCCAGATTATTAATAGGACTTCAAACAAGGGGTTGGGTTTTGAAACATACAGAAAGTACCTGGTGTTTTATGTTAAACCAGGTTGCTTCAAAAATTTGGGACTTACTATATGAAAACTTTTATGCTTTCCAGTTAAAGGACCTGTTTTGATATGCGTGGTTTTTTCTCTGGTTATAGAACCTGTAGTTCTTCCAGCAGTTATGCCAGGAGATTCCTTTGCAATTCCATTACATCTTACATCTTGGCGTTTGCAAGCCAGGCCAAAAGGAATGGGAGTCTTTTTCTGTAAGGCTCCAATTCACTGGACTAATGTTCAGAAGACAGCAGAGGTCTGTAGCAGCAAGCAAGAGTGTCATTCCATGGAGTCTAAAAACAGCCGTTTTTTCAGGTAATTAACCTAATTGTCTTTCTGCATTATCTTTTTCTAATAAATGAAATACTGTGAAAGTAAACAACAGGAAAGAAAATCCTTTGAGATAAAAGCTGATGCAGTTTAATGGGATGTTTTGTTTGGTTTGTTGACTAATGAGAGAGCATTGAAGCGGAACTGCTTTCTGCAGGGCTTCTTGAAGCCCCTTTGACAGTGCCATTAGTCTGAGAACACAAAGTAAACACACTGTTAATATTTATTGTAAAAAGGAAAAGGTTAGGAAACAGAATGTGTACTGCTGTTAAATTATCTAGTCTGCCTTACTGATGATAATGCTGATTTGCCATAGTGTGTTCCCAAGTACTCATCCTTTGTCATGAATGTCTTGTGCTCTGTTCTAAACTCCAAAATGTCACTGCATGGTGTAGGACTTTAATGGAATTTTTTAGTTATGTGGTATGAGGGATTTAGGGATGCTCTCAATTCAGGAAATATGAGGAGATTATGGAAGTTGTTTCAGGAAGAGACCTTTACATTATGTTTATAGTTACTGCTGCGTGTCAGTTCCGTAGTTCATTTCTTAATCATAGAATAATTAGGGTTGGAAAGGACCTTAAGCTCATCCAGTTCCAACCCGCCTGCCATGGGCAGGGACACCTCCCACTAAACCATACCACCCAAGGCTGCGTCAAACCTGGCCTTGAACACCACCAGCAATGGAGCATTCACAACTTCCCTGGGCAACCCATTCCAGTGCCACACCACCCTCACAGTAAAGAACTTCTTCCTCATAGCCAATCTAAACTTCTCCTGTTTAAGTTTGAACCCATTACCCCTGGTCCCTCCCCAGCATCCCTGTAGGCCCCTTTCAGATACTGGAAGGCTGCTATGATGTCTCCGTGCAGCCTTCTCTTCTCCAGGCTGAACAGCCCCAACTTTCTCATCCTATCTTCATACGGGAGGTGCTCCAGTCCCCT
>JANRGW010041960.1:0-16175 GCA_024733675.1 Psilopsiagon aymara | reverse complement strand
TCCACCGAGTGGTCCACCTATCAAATTGATGTCTCTCCAATTTAGAGACAAGGATGTCATGTGAGACAGTGTCAAACCCTTTGCACAAGTCCAGGAGGAAGCATACAGGACACCTGGCCCAAATTAGCCAAAGTGTATTCCATACCACAGCACTCCATGCCCAGTATAGAAACTGGGGGGAGTTACCTGGAAGGCCCAGATCGCTGCTTGGTTAGGGCTGCGTATCAGTTGCCAGGTGGTGAGGAATTGCATTGTGCATCACTTGTGCTTATAGTTTTCTTTTCCTTTCCCTCTTTTAGTTCCATATTCTCTCCCCTTGTTATTTCTCTTATCATTATTATTGGTGGTAGTAGTAGTGGTTTCGTATTATACCCTAGTTACTGGACTGTTCTTATCTCAACCCACCACTATCTCTGCCACCTAGAAGGAGCAAAGCCCACATTGGGTAGCATACCTAAGTCTAAAAACAATTATTCTGTCTCCCTGTGCTAGTTCTTACTTTCCCTGGTATTCTCCCTTCCAGAAGCATTTGTTAATGTAAGATTAACTTGTTGAATCCAATGATGGCCAGACATCACTATCATTAATGGGAGGCTCCCTGAAGATTAAGAGGCACTTGTGGGGTTTCCAAATAACATGTGACTGAATACTATGAACATGACAACACATCACAAATTGCTGCAGTGACAGAATTGCTAAGTGACAGAATCAAACCCAACATCTGCCTCTGGATTCTCTGGGCTTGGTTTCACTGATAGTTTGAAGAACAACTGTTGAAGATTTCTATTAACACATACAATTCAGGATAAACTTTTTCAAGTGTGAGATAAACCGAACAAGTAACAAACAGGACATTTTGACCAGATTATCTGAACTTGTACTTTTCAAACACGCAAACTCAGTGTTTAACTCCTGACATGGAGAAACTCAGAAGGCAACAGCACAGCCCGGAATAAGCACTGCTGACGTGACGGGGGTTGCAAGAATAGGTTGTCCCTTCCTGTCTCTGCAGCACGCCCCGAGAGCCTGAACGCCAGCAGCCGGTCGCACACGCCGTGCCTGAGGCACGAAGCAAACACCAACTGAGCCTACAAAGGACCTGGGAAGAACCCCCATTCTCCACCATGCAGCTGACTTGCCGCATGCTGCCGTTTTGACTGGCTTATTCCCAATTAAGTTATAGAATTGCGCCAGGCCGCCACCCCTTCCCGACACAGCCCGATCCAGCCGCTCTCCTTCCCTGGCGCCCGCCCCGCCTAGGCCGCATGCGCCGCAGCCCGACGAGCGGACGCCGGTGCCTGCAGCGGGATGCGGGCGGCGCGCATGCGCGGGGCCGTGCGGGATGCCCGGTTCCGGCGGGGCGGAGCGGAGCTGGAGCGGCGGCGAGGCCCGGCCAGGCCAGGCTCGGCTCCGGTGGCGGCTGCCGCGCCATGCGCGCCTGGTAGAGCGCGGCGGAGCAGGGAGGGAGGGTCGAGCCGCAATGAACTTGCGTGGCTTGTTCCAGGATTTTAACCCCAGGTGAGGGCGGCCCGAGTGTTAACGGGCGGCCTGGGGCCGCGCCGCCTTTTCAGGGCCCGTTCGGTCTCCGGTGGGCGCAGTGGCAGGGAGGCACCTGGCCGTGTCCCCGCAGCGCCCTGCCCTGGCGCAGCGGGCGGGTGGAGGCTCCGCTTCCCGGCGCCGGTAGCGGGACGTGCCCGGAAGTGTCGGTCCGGCGGGGCTCGAGCTGTCTCCGGGACGAGGGGTGTGGGGGGTAGCGCCGCCGGGACCCTGCACCCTCCCGGTCCAGGCCGAGCTGAGCAGTGTGGCTGGGTCCTGGGGCGGAAGTCGGCGCCGCCGGTGTTAGCCCTGTTCTGCGGTTCGGGCGGGTCGAACGCGCGGTGCTTGGTCGATTCCTTCCCAGCGGGTGCCGGTGCGTGCTTCCGTCAGGTGGCTGCGAACCCGGCAGCCGCCATCCATTCTGCAGGACAGGTTCCAGCCGCTTCCTTCCGTTTATTAGTACTCCGAGTCTCATTCTGGGTTTTGCATTTTTCAACTTGGTTGGGGTATAAAGCCTTACACCGGAAGGTAAAGCTGCTGTACGTTAGCACAGGCGTGCAGCGTCTGGTAAAGGCTCGGGTTTTGGAGGTGTGAAGGCATTGCCCTTAACTGCACTCATCTAGCATCGGAGAACTGCAGAGGGCGAGCCTTCATGCTGGACTCAAAATAAACAGGATGATAGTCGGTACAGGTTGGCCTTCTGCTGTCTTGCCAGGCAAATGCAGATACACATAATGCTGAAAGAAGCTGAGAGAATTAGTTTAATTCTACTGGGCTTGCCGTTACCAGGTATTATAGGACTAAAGGCTGCAAGTAATTTGTGCAGTCAGTACTGAGAGTCCTGAGGAAAATCTTGTTTGTGAAAGAGGCCTTATGTGATTGCCACTACAGAAAGCTGTGTTCAATCAGTTGTTTAGACAAACAGAAGGGTAACCAGTGCTTCAGGAAATGCATTGTTGTGGAGAGGTTGAAATAAACGGTTTAAATATATGTGATTGGAAATAATGGAAGAGTAGGAACAGAAGTTCCAGGAACTCATGAAGTTCTGGTATTGCAAAGTAATGCTTGCAACATTTTTGGATGCCATCTAAATGGTGAGTGAGCAGCTGAACGTTGCATTTGTGCAGATATCTTCATCAAAAGATAACATCTTTTGATGTTTACTGGACCTCTCAGAGAACAGCAGCATTTCACCACATGGCATTTTACTTCTCTTTTTATTGAGCAGCAAGGGGAAGTACAAATTACACAAATGCTGGAAAAGCATGGATAGCCTGGGAAGCTGAGGGACCTCTCTGTTGCTGTGAGGAGTGATGCTTGTTTCATATCCTTCTGTCCCAAGGTAGTTTCATCAAGCATGTGAGGAGATGCTGACACAATGCAACTGCTTTTTCATATTAAGAAGCAGTTGAGACAAGTGTTCTGTGAGTGAGAAGCTGGATATCTGATGGAGGCAGTGCTGAGCTGATAAATGTTTGATTATTTGACAAGAGTGAAAGTGGGCAGTTTGCATCGTGCTGTAGGAGTACGGGCAGTATCCCAACTATTGCTGCTTTATTCTTTTATAGCAAGTATTTATTCTGTTCCTTAGGTTATCCATGATTTAACATATATCCAATTGCTTGATTGAAGTGGTTGAAACGTAATTATGTGTTTTCTAAAACAGTCTGCGAGCCTCTGGTGAACGGGTGGGTGACTCTTTCCCTTCCTGTAGCGTGAGGAAATCATGTACTATGAAAATCATTTTGTCTGATTCTTGGTGGTACAAGCAGTTGCTATGCCACTGCTTTCAAGTGTCCCAAATACGTTAATTTGTGCTTAGGTTGAGTAGATTATAAAATACACCAACATAACTGTTTGAAACTTGTAAGCACCATCCTCGCTATTCCAGTTAAACTACCCTCTACAATCACTAACTTTGTTAAAAGCTTAACCTGTTTTTTTCCTATAATGTTGCTTTTTTCCATCTGAATGTAATAATAATAATAATTAAAAAAAAGCATCTCTGAAGTCTGCCTTATTACAATACATAGGTTTTTAATCTTTAAAGTAGTGTGGCTAAAATTACATAAATTATCTAACTTGATTTTGAACATCAAAACTGTCTCATTTGATTTGTATGAAAGGACACTTTTTCTGAAAACATGTACAACTGGTATTATTTCTGAGCCTCTAATAATCCAGCTCCTGCCTGGGTCCTTGTGGGAGAGAACTATTTATAGATGTCCATTCATTAAGTTTGTCATGCAAGAATGCTTTTGATGTGTTCTCTTGCAGCATTGGTTTTATAAGTGAAAGAGATGTCATATGCTGTATTTATGATTAAATATTTGACTCTTCAGAACAGATTTGATTCTTTGCAAGAAGTTTGAAGTGTGTATTCTATTAGGGAATATTGTAATTATGTTTCAGCTGTGCTTGATTTTCTACAAAGTTCATATGAAGTTGCTGCCTTAATTTCTAACTCTGGGGTTTTTCTTTAACAGCAAATTTCTAATTTACGCCTGCCTGCTGCTCTTTTCTGTGTTGCTGTCTCTACGCCTGGATGACAAAATTCAGTGGAGTTACTGGGCTGTATTTGCTCCAATATGGCTGTGGAAGTTAATGGTGATTGTTGGGGCCTCAGTGGGAACGGGAGTATGGGCCCGAAACCCACAGTATCGGTAAGTCAAGGATATTTATTTTGCAAAAGATTCTCTGTACACAGTCAAATTCATCAGTAGTTCTCTTAACAATGTAAAATATAGCATCCAGATGGTTGCTATGTGAAATAATAATAACCTGTAGTGTATGCAAACAGTTTTATGCAGCAATGGATGGCTTAATCCTAGTTGCAGCAGTTTATCACAAGCTTCAGCAATATTGTTTTTGAGAAGCTAAAACTTCTCCTGGCATGACTTTTTGTACTGTTCTGTTAGAATGTTGGGAATTCCTTGCTTTAGTATAAGCCATGTAGAAATAGCTATCTTCATATGCACTAGGAATATACTATATTTAATTGGATTAATTTTTAAATCACTTTCCTGAAATGTACAGTAGCCTGAAAGAGGTTTTTTAGTTGTTTCTTTTTCTCCTTGGTGTGCTCAGAGAACATAAGGATGAATCTTCAGTGATTGTTGAATATGCTGTGAACACTGAGAATTTTTACAGACTTTAGTTGCAGTTTTAGAAGAAATATTCAAGTAGTTCAATGCACTAAAATAGGCTACTGCAAAGTAAGAGGTTTGTGGCAACGAATTCTGTAAATTCCGTTTCATTTTTGTCAAAGTTGTTTAACAGTGATATTTTAATTGTCAGTCTAATGTAGAATAACTTTCAGGCCTTTAAATATATCAGTGTTTGTTCTTTTGGTAATCTGAGTAGGATGTGAATTTGAACTTGCTGGGGAAAGGAAAAACTACCTTAAGTGCAATAAATTCAGTCCTCTATCTACAGTGGATATTAAATGAAAAACTTTGTGCACAGGTCCTATTCTGATATACTATCTTGTGTGGCTCAGGTCTTGTTAACCCCTTCTGCTTGTGTAGGAAAAAAGTGTGGTTTTTCTGTGTGCGTTATTTTACTTTTTAGTAACAGATAATGGTCTGTTGCAGTGCGCTGATTTTGATGAAGAAGGAAATTCTGTGGAAAGATGTTGACTCAGTAAAAGCTGGTGCAGGAACCAAATGGATAATTGTACACTGAATTTATTTCCCAACAGCCTTTATGATACTGGAGTGTTTACATACATAGTAGCAAATAAATCCTGTTTTTTCTGCACAGCTATGGAATACTTAGAAGATTTTGAAGTTGTAAAAAATCCCACTGTCTCCTTTGTGGAAAATCCTTTACCTGTGCAGCTTTATGGGCAAGAAATCCTGTTGGGTCATCAGGAGTTTAGTTTAGTAGCAGCTGTTTGGCATAATGTGTACGTTTTTTTACGTTTATTAAAAACAAGTATTAATATCTGAAATGTAGCAATTATAAATGAAGTGTCTTGGGTTGTTTGCAGGATCATGTGCTTTCTTACTGACAAGTAAACTGAATACTTTGTTATCCTCTCTTTAGAGCAGAAGGAGAAACCTGTGTGGAGTTCAAAGCAATGTTAATTGCAGTTGGCATTCATCTGCTACTGCTGATGTTTGAAGTTCTGGTGTGCGACCGAATTGAAAGAGGAACCCATTTCTGGCTTCTGGTCTTCATGCCATTATTCTTTGTATCTCCAGTGTCAGTTGCAGCTTGTGTGTGGGGATTCCGACATGACAGGTCTCTGGAGGTAAGGCTTTCTTTGTTGCTATAGAGTCATAGACTGGCTTGCCTTGGAAAGCACCTTAAAGCTCACACAGTTCCAACCTCCTGCCATGAGCAGGGACACCTTCTGCTAGAGAAGGTTGTTCAAAGCCTCATCCAATCTGGCCTTTTATGTGTAGAATTTGTGGCAATGCAAGACTGTATCAATTCTGTAGGAGTTCATCTCTCAGTAAAGCATGAGATGGATGGCTGCATCAGTTGAATTCATTGTTTGTACTGACCTGCAAACAGGAGTGAAAAATCAGGATCGATAATACTGGTTTTCTCATCTCTTCTAGTTTGTTTTTTCTTGGTTTGTTTTTTTTTTCTCAACTACCTCTACCACCTTCTTTTTATTATTGTGTGTTAGAAGAACTCATGCAGTATGAATTCTTACTAGGCACTCAAATGGAAATCACTGAAGAGAATTCCACTGATTGTAAGCACTGTCCCTAGGCAGAATCAGGGTTGAAAATTTCTTACTATCCCAGTCTGTGTGCTTAATCTTTAATTTGGGAATACAAATAGTAGGCATAAAACAGTTGTGTTTTGTTTTCTGCCTCTATTTTCTTCTTCCTCCAACTCACTCCTTTTGGTTTTAGAGGAACTTCACAAGAATTCTAGGATCTTCTCACCATTGTGACGTTTCACAGTAAATTTAAAATTCTTATTGAATTGATACTTTCTTAAAAGATTTTCTTTGTCTTTTTGCTACACCCTCAAACTCCTCAAATTTTATTTTTTTTTTTCTTAATTTCAAGACAATGCTTCCGTAACATTAGCATAAACTGAGCGTCTCGAGAGAGACACATTTTTGGTAGGTGATCGTTAGGATGCCTGGCAAACTGATACCTTAAATTGTTGATGTAAAAATACTGCAAATAGAATCTCATACAACAGAGCTCTATTCAGTTAATCATTCCTAAAAGTAAAATTTGTGTAGAAGTGCTTGCCTTCTCCTGGCTGATGCTTGATTACCACTGATTTACAGATGATTGCACAGCTGCTAAGTACTGGCATTAAAAAATGGAATCCACTCACCCCTAAAAGGCAGCAGCTGTCTCGGAGAAAATAAGTTGTGCAGTTGAACTGTCAACTTTTTTTTCTTTTACTGTTTTGTCATCTTTTTGACTCTGGGAAGCTCTCATTACTTCCCTTTCTTTTGCTAGAAATATAAGAGAGGCCTGTCTTTAATCCAGGTTATTAATTCTTGGCAGGAGTACTTAGTGGTTAATCTATTACTATTTTTGTAATTATTAATCTGATATATATTGTCTGCTTGTTCCTACTCTGATTAGGTGATCAGTAAGTACATAGCGGTGTTTTATCTACAGGTCATGGTGGGCTCAGAAAAAGCTTTCCATCATGTGTTACACTATCTTTGTAGCCGGTAAAGTACCATTTATTTTAGGCGTAATGAATTCATTAAATTGTGAGCCTACCTACTCCCAGGGATTTTTAAATACCAGGAAGGTTTTACCTCAGGAGACATCTGCATCTACAGTTACTCTGTTGCAATCACAGCCTCCTAAATTTAGGGATGCTTAGTAGTATCTAATGCAAATGCATGTTCCATATTATATTGATAAACATGAAGTCAGAAAAATCCTTAGATTCTTAGATCTTGGAAATGGCTTTATCATGTTAAAGGTTAACTAATGTATTTTCTTTTTCTAGCTGGAAATCTTGTGTTCAGTCAATATTCTACAGTTCATATTCATTGCACTGAGACTAGATGAGATCATCAGATGGCCATGGCTTGTATGTAACAAGTGTTTTCTTCTTACCCTTGTTTAAATGCTGAATTTCATAAAGATTCATTAACTGTAGGAAACAGTTAATGTAATGATCATGGTCCATGATCACGTTCTTTCTGGCCTAACAGTCCTTCACTGAGTGTTTGGCATTTCATTCAGTGGTCATGAGGAACAGAGGCTGTTCCTGGGATATTTCATCCTTTGAGGGAGAGTGACATGCCAATAGCTGAAAATAATTGCTGATCAGTTGTTAAAAGAGAAATCCTAACCAAAAGTTTCCAGTGGGATCCCTAAAATAGTGATGAAAATGATTGGTGGGTTAGAGAACATGCTGGTGAGTATGGTGTGATAAATAACTAGTTTTATTTGCTCTGTCACTATGCCTGTAAATCCACAAACTGTGCTAGTGGTCACTGTCAAAACTCCTGAGATCTTATGCCCCAGGTGCCTTTAGAGTACAGAAGTGCTGTTCCTGTGCCTGCGTTTTTGTAAACTACCACAGAACTGGTAACTGGCTTGTTTGTGACTGTCCTTTTTATTTTCCAGAAAACTAGGGAAAGGATCTAACTTAGAAACTTGTTCCAAGTAAGGTGTCCAGTGTAGAGAATACTTGCTAAAATAATTTTCGAGTACTGTGATTTAACATGAGTCCATATGAAATCACAGGAGTCTTGTTATAGTTGAACTACATTAACTTGATTTTAAATTGTTTCAGCTTGATGGAGTTTACAAAGCTGAGGAAACACCAGGGAGCCATGTGGCTCATAGCGGTGTACATGAATTGTGAAGTTATTCTGTGAGAGACTGTATTATTTAAAGAGCATTACACTTAAATTTCTAGTTCTTGTTTACATTTAATACGTAGACTTGCTTGCTTAAAAAAAATCCCACACCTAAAACAAATCTAACGTGTTGCTTTCAGGGGGAAAAGCAGTTGATTTCTTTTTCTTTCAGGTTGTTTGTGTTCCACTATGGATCTTGATGTCCTTTCTATGTCTGGTAGTGCTCTATTACATTGTATGGTCTGTTCTGTTCTTGCGCTCTATGGATGTGATTGCTGAGCAAAGGAGGACACACATAACCATGGCTGTTAGCTGGATGACAATTGTAGTGCCCCTGCTTACATTTGAGGTAGGAAAGAACATAATGAGTTTCTGTCTTGTTGTTTTTAGAATGAGTGATAATGTTGCTCTGTCTCTCCTTGAAGTTACTAAAATGAGAATAGTGCTTTTAGTTTTGGAACAAAATATTAACAGCAAATATGAAAGAAAACAATTCTGTGTTTCTTCCAAGTTTTTTGAGCAGAATGCATCACAGTGAAACTGTAACTACATGCTTCTATTTAGGCCACTTTTGTTCACAGATGTGTGAATTTAAAGGTCAGGTATCAGCTTATGTTTTAAGAAGCTTGAAAGTGAGTATTGCAATTAAACTGATGTTGTGTAATTTCTTTGCCGTTTAGATCTTACTAGTACACAGACTGGATGGGCACAATTCTTTTTCTTTTATACCCATATTTGTTCCTCTTTGGCTTTCGCTGATAACTTTAATGGCAACAACATTTGGACAAAAAGGAGGAAATCACTGTAAGTATTTAAAAATCACGGAAACAGATTGACGCTCAAGGCTTAATTTTATTAAGATTTTTATTATCATAAAGGTTTTTTTTAATGTGTATTCTCTCATCTATTTTCTATATCTATTACTGTGGTTTCCAGGTGATTGTGAAAAGTTCTCAGTGTTTATAGTGCCTCCTGATTCCTGTAGGCATAACTTGTGCTCATGCTCAACCTGAAGTCTCAGTGGGATTTTAATTATAACAGCCTTTTGTCCTTTCTTATTTCCATGGGTTTCAGTCTCACAGGACATGACTGCATCATTGTGCTTTGGGTTCTGAAAAACAGTGTAGCACCTAAGTTTTTTAATTAGCATTTGGCCTAGTATCTGGAACTAGTATTTTCTTCCTTCTTTGGCCAAACAACACTCTGTGATGCTCAGTTGTAACTTCAGTTGCCTGAGTGGCCAGTGTAGATTTATAGGCTTTTATCTCCATCACAGCTCACACTGCTGAAAGAAGTGTTTGCACTTTCAGCCATCTAATGTTACTGAACCAGTGTAGATGCTCTTCAGACCAACTTTCCCTGTCCATGTTGCAGTTCATATTCCTTGTTGATAAGGCAATAAAATTTAAGAGTTGAAAGGAACCAGCTGTGATATTACATAAACTTACTTCAGTTTTGGTCTGATTGTGAAGTATACTGAGAATTTGCTATATATGCATATAGCAAAATCCATAACAAACACAGAATGTGAACTGGTTTATAATCAGGTAATGCCAAGGATGCGCAGGTAATGCCAAGGATGTATGTAATACTCCTGGCATCCCATTATAGTTGGCTAACAACAAATATATTTGTGGTATACCGAATACATATATTTACTACTGTGTCTGCCTGTAACCTATATGTATTGAAGTTGGCAAGGATGTCTTCCTATGTGGCACCGATTGCTTTGGTCAAGATGCCAAGTCTTTTGTGTTCTTCGTGTACTGATGTGACCTGACTGCTTAACGGTTGAAATGAAATGGATTCTTGCTGTAATTTATACATACAGATGCACACACAGACATGCAGAGGCACACAAATGTATGTATATATTCTGCGTGTCTACCTGTGTGTGTAATCTGAACTGTTATATGATAAGTAACACACTAATAAGCAGCACTAACAAGTTTTATATTATGCAAATAGTCAAGAGAACTGAAACAAGACTGCATAGTCTGCCCACATTTTCTGTTCTGCAATGTGAAACAATTTTATTTGTTTGTGTATTTTTTTAGGGTGGTTTGGAATTCGCAAAGACTTCTGCCAGTTCCTGCTTGAAATTTTCCCATTCTTACGAGAATATGGAAATATTTCTTATGATCTTCACCATGAAGATAATGAGGAAACAGAAGAAACACCACTGCCTGAACCACCAAAAATTGCACCCATGTTTCGAAAAAAGACTGGGGTCGTCATCACACAAAGTCCTGGAAAATATGTCATTCCACCTCCCAAGTTAAACATCGACATGCCAGATTAAGATGATGGAAGCATAGTGAACTTGAACTGGGAATCAGCAAATGTATTTCATCTCATGCCTTGTCCCGATTACTTTAAAATAGGTATTGCTGAATCAGCACTTGAATTACAGAATCGGAGATCTGAAGATAATCTGAGTTTTTCCAGAGATATGTGGTGGTATCATCTGTGCACCTTCCTGATGGGCTGGTTGCACACTTGCCTGTATAGTATTTATATGAACATTTTAGCAGTGTAATATATTGTTTAAAGTCTTGTTGTGTACAGTTATAAGTATTATCTGAAAGTATTTTTTTAAAAACCCTGTATGAAATGCCTATGATATTTGACGTGTCTTTTAGGTCCTAAATATACACTTGATTTCCATGTCTGTTTTAAATGCTTTGGGTATGCCTTAGTACAGTACCTCTTTACTACTTCTGTTCAGCCACAATCATTGTCTTAACCAGAGAGGCACAGGAGTGATGCATTTCTCAGGCAAAACTGGAAAGGTTTTTTTTGGAGGAAGTAAAATACACAGCTACTTCCATGATGGTTTCAAGTTAGCTACATGAATTTTCATGTATTTCAACTTTTGCACTGGCTTTGAGTTAAATGCTGCTTTTGTTGCTTTTCCAGTTTTATGTTTTAATTCTTGTTGAGCAGTGCCTACACCATTCTCCCATTAGACTGCTTGTTAATAAGCTGTCCCTTCTTGCATTGTGTGCACAATCTGTGCCAGAAACATTAGTTGTAGGTTTTACAGATGTTGGTTAGCTGTTATGAGTGTCATGGTTTGCTCTTCATGACCAACTTTGTGTTCGAGTCAGTGATTAAAGTTTTCAAGACAGGAACTTGTTGGTGTTGGTATAGCATTTTTCTTCTTTCAAGAAAGACAACCTTTGACTGATTGTTTTGGACTTCTCCATGCTTTAAACAAAAGTCTTTGAAACCTACACTGCAGTCAGTATCTTACAAAACCAGATGTCTGATACTCCCACATCCTTGCAGCTGCTTTTTGTGTTTAGGTACCTTAAATACCATGGATAGAGTCTCCTTAGTGTCTGCATGGCAGTGAGACAACAGCAAAGAGTGTAAGGACCTTTCTGCGTGAGTGAAAGATGCTTTATAGTTTAATGCCAGTCAGCAGCTAAGTACCATGCAGCTGCTCAGTCAGACCCTGCACCATCCTAGTCCCTTGTGGGATAAGGGGAACTAGGGAAAAAAGTGAAATCCATGTGTTGAAATAAGAGTTTAATATCTGAAATAAGTAAGACATTGTAATAATGAAGAGAGATAACAAAATGAGAGGAAAAAACATAAATGACACCCAGTACAAACTGCTCACCACCCAGGGGTAGCCGCTGCTCTGTCTGTGCCAAGGCCATCTCAGGAACAGTGTCCACCATAGCCTGACTTGCACTTGTGGCAATGGCTTTGGGCCCTAACCCAGGACAAGCCAGGTACCTCCCAGAGCTCTCCAGAAGCTGCACTGTTCAAGGGGATAGAGTCTCCTGCGTGTTCCAATAAACTTTCTAAATACAAAGCCTCTGCCAGTTGTCCTGTCCTTATACCTATGCCTGGCCTTGGGCCTTGATCCAGAAAGTCAAAAAGATTGTAAATTTTGAAAAACTCAAGTACCAAAATTAGTGACTTCTATTGGTTTGTCTCTACAGTATTAGGTTAGTCAAAAGCTTACTAGTATTTTCCATCTCAAATGAGAGAAAGAAATAATAGCTTCATTTAATTTTGTACAGCACCTTCTAAGGAAGAGCTTCCTACCAAGGCTGTCAGGTCACAGAGCCTGCAGGCTGCTTCCCCCCATACGCACGCATAATACTCCTAACCTGTGAATAAGGGAAATCTGGTCCTTAAAGTAAGGTTAGGAGTGGGCTGTCACGCAGATGTTGTATTAACAGAGGCAGCCTGCTTTCAAGCACCATTTTTCTGGAGTGTCTTACAAACTCTTCCTGATGTACAGGGGTACATATATAATATGGTTGTATTTACATTTTAAATTGATACAAAATACATCAACCATGTAGTTTTAAAAAAATGGCAGTTACTTGTTATATAGGAAAAATCTTGGGAACCATCTGTGATTTCCAGTGATGGTCATTAAAATTACATCTTGTTTATTCTGCCTCAAAAGGGTAGTTCTTCAAATGTATTTGCTGTTTCAAACAGTTTTGAATCCTAAACTCGCTGGTATTCAAGATGCTGACTTGTGAATTACAAGTTACCTGGTGTAGTGAAAAGTGCCTCTGCCCAGCGGTTGGAACTAGAGGATCTTCAAAGTTCTTTCCAACCCAAACCATTCTATGATTCCAAGTCTGTGTTTAGGCAGGAAAAGTAATAGTGAGGGGCAACACCTATGCTTCTGCAGGGATCAGTTCCTCAGGGATGTCCACCTGCCACACACCTTGTACCCCTCTGGCAGGAATTGGTTCCAGAAGCCATCTTGCATTTGAAATAACAGTCAAGTATTTCTGTTCTAGATTACTGAGGACAGCTTTGTTTTCCAGCTCCAAAACCTCTTCAGGAGGCAAGTTTTCTGGACATAGCGATGTCTCTCCAACATCAATTAATCCTGTGTTATAAAATTAAAATACAAAATTGGTTGGGTTGATCTCCTGGAGAAAAGTTTTCCAGAAGTAAGCCTCCCAGGGGACACACAAACCACCTCGTTTGTTACCAGGAGAACACAGCGTGAAGCATACACATCTCAGACAACTGTCATCCACTGCAGAAGGTGGCCTGTGTGACTGAACTTAGGTTGGTGAATTACAGTTGAAGCATGGAGTTGCAACAGTCGCATCTCAGTGATACACAACCCTGTCATATCTAAGGAAGTACTGGCTGCTACCAGAACTCCTGAGCTACATTTGGCCTTGAAAGAGCTTCATTAAAAATGAAACTGCACCCACCAGGACACCATTAACTTTTTAAAGTCATTAAACTATATGGAAATTCCTGCTCTCTGGAACCCTTTTAATGTCATGAAAGGGAATTTCTGTATTGCTTAATGGTTAAAATAAGATCAAAGAAGCTTTGATGCCGACTCCACAATTTTGCGTGCTATTTATGTCAAGGTTACAAATTGCACATTATGTAGTAGTTAACAATTTTCAAAACTAGAACAGAAACAATTTTTCAGTGTATGTGATAGTAATTTGTTGTGCAGGAATAGCTGAAAAGGTTGAAATGAGATGATGAAGATAGATGTTAAATATAGATGGTGTAACAAAAGATACGTACAAGAAAAGAGTGAAAATGAGTGCTGGATAAAAGCTTTGTAAGCACGCAGTACAGCAATATATGTTGTATTTCAGCACACTGTAAGAAAAAAGCCACCACTTCATCCTAACTTTTGTTAACAAACTTCACTGCTCAAATAACAAAAGCAATGGCACATTTGTAGAACTGATATTTATTTATGTAATACTCTAACATGACATGAAATCACTGCAACACAGTGACTTCACTTGACAGTGCTGTAAAATGGTTTCAGCAAGTGTCTAAGCTCAAAATGCAGAAAGTGTGCAACTGACATTCACTATCATGAAACAAGACAATACACAGCCCACATTATACTAGCTTACTGCCTGATGAGTTAGCAGAAACCAATTTTGTTTCTTGTGTACATTTTAGACTTGTAGCCTGAAGTTTTTAGTAGACTAAATGTCTGTGAAAAACTGAGGCCCGACTAAAATCCTTCATTCCAAAGATCAAAAATGCTTCCTATTTCCAACAAAATGGAAAAGAATAAATTCTATCACAACTTCTCTCACTGACCTCAGCTTACAGGCATAAGGAATTGAAATCGCCCCCCACACAGGCACCACTCCCTCAAAGTAAGCGTTAATGGCACGTTTTAACAAGCACAGCTGTGTAAAGCCAATGCGGATTTTATCTGACTGAATGGTAACACATTGAAAGCTTGCTTGGAAAACACAATCCAAGCAATAGCTCAAGTTGCTTACCTGCGATAACTCCTCTGCCAAACTTTTCCCCTTTATCCAACAAGTCTTGCACTTGCTGCGGTGTCATACCAAGCCTATTCAAAAGAATTGGTTTCCATGTTGTTTCATCTTCCCAGTCTTTAACAGCTATATGAATAGCAAGGGTGCAGCCCTTGTACTTTGCCAGCAAAGGACGCCAACGGGTCTCCACTGTTTTGACTTTGTTTAAAACTAATCCCGCATAGGGCTGTCGGAAGGAAAGGCAACCAAATGTCACCGTTTTCCGTGCATCAGAACCGCTGATTTCCTACAAACAACACACCTGAGGTTAGCGTTTGACACGTGCGGGGCCCGTGTCACACCGACACACAGCTGCCGAGCGGCGGCCCCGCGCACCGGGCTGCAGCAGCCGCCTCGGCACCCCCGGAGACAGCCCCGGGCCTGGGCGGGGGCCGCCGCACCAACGGGAGTTAACGGGGCTTCGCAGCCCGGGCAGGCCCCGCAGCTGCGCTCGGGAGGGGGCCGCTCCCGGCGCCGGAAGGGGTTTAAAAGCCCCGCTCCTCAAGGGAACGCGCTGCTCTGCTACCGGAGGGTTCGCGTCCCGCTTCCTTACACTGCAGCGCTCTGCTGGCTTCCGCGCCATGGAGGCCCTGGGACCGTCTCCTGCCTTGTGCCTCGACCTCCGCCCGTTCTCTCCGTTCCTGGTGCCGGCGGGCCGCGCTCGGTGCCACCGTGGGAAGGTGGATGTCGAGGGGCACTCTGCGGTGCCCCCTGCGCCCGCAGAGCCCGGGCCGGTTTCGGCCTCTCGGCGGCGTGTCACCCTCGGCTGGTGCCTGTGCGTGTGAAGGGAGGCCGGCCGGCAGCCACGCGTGTTCGCCTTCCTTCGTGTTCTGCTGGTTATCGCGGGAGCGGCGGCGGCTTCACCCTCCCCTGGGTAAGGAGGGAGCTGCAGTGCCCGGGGTGCGCCCGGGAGCGCCCGCTGCTGGGGCTGTCCGCCGGCGCGCCCGGCAGAGCCGTGTAGCGAAGTGTCCGCAGGAACCCTGCAGAGGGCCCTGCCCGGCTGCTGGGCCCGCAGCTGGGGACCGTGCGAAGCGTTCTCGTTCGGGTTGCGGAGGGGAGGCTCGCGTGCCAGCTGCTGCCGTTTGCAACGTGCATCTGGTGTGAGTGTCGTGGCTTTCTGATGCGCGTGTTTTGAACAGCACCTTTACTGTTTCACAACAGAGGATTAATCTGTCCTAGCCTCCCGGTAGGCCATTCCTGGCCAATGGGGAGCGACACATGGAATGCAGTAAGTGAATAGAATAAAAAATCGGGGACTTCATAGTAAAGGATAATTTCGAAAGTCAGGCTACAATAAACATATGGCCCCATCGCATTTAATGGGATGTTCAGTATATATTTTGTGGTGGTGAACACACGTTTTACATTTCCAGCGCTGGTAAATAAGTAACCAGATTAAGCAGACCCTAATGCTGTACAGTGAGAGGTAGGCTGCTGATGCTCCACGAACTGTTAGGATCTTGCCTGAACAGTCTCTGAATATATATCTGTATCCAAATAAAAACTGCAGGTGATAGGTTTTTCCTATA
>JANRGW010041959.1:0-23317 GCA_024733675.1 Psilopsiagon aymara | reverse complement strand
GGACAGCGCGGGCACCGCCGCGGCCCTTAGCGGAGCCCCGGAGACCGCCTGCCTTTAACCCTGCCCATGGCGGGGCCCTGAGGGGCCCGGCCCTGCCGCGAGCCCGCGGGCAGCGGCCCCGGTGGCGGGAGGGACACACACACACACACACGGCAGGAGCCACCTTGGGGCCCCGCCGATGTGGGATCCCGGCCCGGCAGCGCCCGCGGGAGGCCGGTTCGGCAGGGAGCGGGGGTAGGCAGCCTGTGCCCCGAGAGCGGGGCTGGCACCAAGAGCTCCGCCGCCCGCCCTAAGCGGCACTTGTCCCAGGGGACAGCGGCGCAGCGATCAGGAGCCCTTTGAAGGCAGGGAGGGTGTCGGTGGTTGTGTGCACCCTGAGCTCTGTGCACCTCAGCGCAAGGCTCGTGGTCTCTAAGTGGTGTTTTCATGCCAGGTGAGAATAGAACGGAAATGGAATAGAACAGGGATAGAATAAGAAAACTCGTTAGAATAGAATCTTGGTAATGGCAGTTTCGGCCGCTGGAAGAAGGCAGAATCTCCCTGGCTGTATAACCGGAATCTCAGTGTGTAACACAGAAAACCAGAGGTGAGCGTGACTGACCTTGGGTTGGCTCCCACTGAGTTTCAGAGGAAACAGGCTGAGGGCAGCAAGCGTATCTCACTTCTGCTGCTGTACAAAGCTTCTCTGGGTCACTGCCTTTTACAAAAGCACTGGCTTCTCCAGTGCCGACAGACCCACAAATCTCCTCTAGTTGTCCTAACAGGAGGAATTTCACAAAGAAAAAGTTGCAATTTGATGCCAGGGACCCTTGCTTTATTCACTCAAAAGAGACAAAGCATTCCTGACACAAGGGAAGATATATTATTCCTTCCAAATAAGCTTTATCTGCAGGCTGTACGACTGTTACTCTGATAGTGTGGGTAGGCTTTCTAGCTCCAGAATTACTTGAGCCCCACTGGGATCAGTACTTCTGTCTAAAGCCTTTGGGCTGTGCTTGTGGAAGCCTCCACGGAGTGACATGTCCATGTTCTAAATGCCTTTGTATTTGTTTATTTAGGCAGTCTTCAGTCTGGTTTGAATGAGACACTCTACAGTAACGGCCCTCTCCAGCATTCCCATCCATAGAGCTGGAGAAGATGCCAAAGCAGGTAAAAGGAAAAACAGGAACTGCATGTGCTAATTAAATTCTAGTGTCAGGAAAGAAATCTTGGCTTGTTTCCATGCAATCAAGATTAGGTAACTACTAACATATATTCACTCCTACTTCATGAATTGACTGTGTGGTTTTGAGCTGTATTGCACCAAGCGAGGGATTTTTGTTATGCCATTGTCTTTAACAGAGCCGGTGTTAATGCATGTTGCAAGCCCATCTTTCATTGTGTTTTTCTTTTGGCTCAGCAATCACCCTCTCTTCTCAAATGAAGTGATGTTGAGCAGGGGGTGCCCTTTCTCGGGTCTTGCAGTGGCAGCTGGCTGGTGCCAGTGTAGTACAGTGGATACATGGGTGGAAAGGGCAGTTGGCAGAAGCTCATCTTGTCCATGGAGTATTTCATAATTGCACATGTCTGCTGGCTGTGAAAGCAGCAGGCAGACTAACAGAAATCACTTTGATGGCAATGCTTAACTGTTGCTAAGCTTTTGTTTTTCCTTTGCTGTGTACAATTGTGTATTACTGGAAATGAACTGCAATTACTGGAATTGTCTGCAAGAGATCATAATGCTCCTAAATAAGTATACTATTGTAGCTGTGATAATTTGGTTTTGGTAATGTGTTAAAGGAGTTTTACAGTATGTGTCCCCCTTTGTTAGCTTAGCTTATGTAGGAGGAATGCTGCTAACTAAATTTAGCACTTTTCCAATATAAACAAGGTGATTCTGTTCATTGACTTTGTTAAGAACTGACTTTGTAAAGAATTGCAGATTCGTGCTACTAAATGCAAAGGAGTAGGGCTACATTGGAGAACTTTCTGTCAAGGAGAAGGGGAACAGAAAAGGAATATCTAGAATGCAAAAGCAGGACTGGCATATTTTTCCTTCTTCGTTTTCCCTTCTAGCCTCTCCCTTCTTCTCCCCCAGAAATGACATACAGGAGGTGAATGTCTGTTCTGGATAAGTTTTCCATTACCTTTGTACAACAAAGGTGTCCTTCCAACTAATATTGTCAAGGACATGGGAGCCCAGAGGCTAAGATTTAAATACTTGAAGTGATTCAAAGGGGACGGATCGTCACCTAATGCAGGACAGCTCTTAACAACACCACTGTTTCTGTCCCCTGGTTTAGATGTGTGCACTCTGATTTCATTCTTGGGGCCCTCAATCTCTGCTCTAACAATGAAAGTCTCTGCTAGGAATACTGCATTTCTGTTGGACCACAGCAGCTTTAAGCTCTACTTTAGCCTCTGCAGCCAGTCTGTCCTGCTTAGCTTTGCCTAAGGCAGTGTTTGCATCGTATGCTTGACATTCACAGCCCTAGAAGTATTCCAGTTAAGAACACTGTGTCTGCTGAACAACCTGCAGAATTGCAGGCACCAGGTAGTGTGAGTCTAAGGACACATTCTTTCTGAGTGCCTTTGCTTACAGCCAGAATTGCCAGCAATGAATTCAGTTTACAGTGTTGTAAGCCTGCCATTTCTTATGTGCTAGATAATCCCTTTCTAAAAATAGAGCACCCCATTGATGCAGGGGGAGGGCAACTGGGAGGAGGAATATCTCCAACATGCTAAGTTATGACTCCTGCTGAGACTGAATTTTAGTTACATGAAAGCAGTAGAAGAGCTACAGTGGATGAGGTGAAAATCGAGCTGTATTCAGCCTTTGACTGCTGCTGATCTGACATCTTCTCCAGAAAAATGGCCCAAAAGAAGATTCTGCTATCCAGGATGACCTCAATGAATCATTTGAGGAAGAAGTTAGAGCATTTCTCAGTGGTGAAGAGAAACTGCATCTTTTTGACGACCTCACAAAGGTCAATCCAGTGACAACTACAACAGGTAAGCAGCCAGCTTATTTGGGTGGTAGTTACTGTTCTCATTGCATTAATACTATCATGAACACAGTACTTAAAAGCCTAATAAAGCTTATTCAAAGCCTTAGAAAGTCACATTTGGCTTGGTTGAATTTCTTTTTTCCCAAATACTTTTATTGTAGCTTTGTCCGTGCTCTTATCAAGCTCTGCAGGGCAGAGCTCACATTTGTATTGTTGGTTCAGGTAGCCAGGGTGTGATTGAGATTTAATGCTATTTGAAGGACTCCTGCATAACCTTGTGCCTGCAATGTGGTGGGATAAGAATCTATCACAAAACAAGGCTCTAACTTAGATTCAAAATATAGCCATGAAATTGGTTTTGAAAAGTAAATTGCTTGCAAGACTTTTAGGGATGATCCTTTTAAGAACCGCTAAAGTCTGTTCCTAGTGCAGATGGGGAATTCTTGCCTCTGGTTGTCAGCAAGTGAGCAGATCTGGTTTTTAGGACTATATGAAACGTTATAAAAGCACAGGATTTATTGAATGGAATGGTTAGCAGATTTCTTAAGGGCAGCTCTTAGGGATTGTTATAGATGTTAGTCCTATATCACTCTTGATCCCCTCATTCTCTGTTAAACCTGATAGGTAACAAATCTGAAGATTTTTGTTACAAACAGACACAGGAAGAGTTGAATACACTTTGCAAAAGATGCTAACAGAAGGTGTGTCTTTCAGTTCTGAAATGTCTTCAAGCAAGATATACAGTAAACTTGTTTTATACAAATGCTGGCTGCAGCCTGGTGGCTTTAAATCCGTTTCAGCCTGTCTCCTACCTCTATTCACCAGAGCTTATGAGAGAGTACCATGTTGCACTTCGTCCTCAGGTAATCCTTATATTTGAAATAACTGTCCTTCTGCAGAACCCAGATGTCAAGTGCCTCAAAATCTGAGAGCAAAATAATCCTAAAGGATGACCCCCATGTCTAGTGGAATATGAGTTCCATTAAAAGAGCTCTGTTACCTGTTTTCAGATAAATTTGATAAGGCCTTTGCTATCAAGTGCTGTTGAACTGTGTAATCACGGTTCTCTTATGTGTGAATGTTGTCTTTTACTTCCAGGATTTAAAACCTCACATCTTTGCAGTGGCTGAGCAAACCTACCGAAATGTCCAAAGCCAGATAGCCCCTGTAAACCAGTCTATAATTGTAAGTGGAGAAAGTGGTGCTGGGAAGGTAAGCAGACACTTTTCTGACATTGCTCTTCAGTTTTGAGCTTTGCCAATGATTTGTAGTGTGCAGTATTTCAGTAAACAAGCAAAGAGGAAGAAAAACTCCATCTGACAGAGCACACAGCCAGTGTGCTCTAGCACAGCTCGTTTGAAATATGCCTTAAGCATTAAGTGATTGCAGCAGTTAAATAGGTTCTACTTAGCAGAGCTGCTCTTTAGGTAACATTTGTCATTTCTTGGAGGGCTGGATTTGAATCATTCAACAGGGATCACATCTGAGTTAATTGTTCAGCCTAGTCCATTAGGGAGCTAGTGTGAGTCTCAGCAAACCCTGTGTAGACACTTAGAAGCAGTAGAGAGGTCAGATCTGATCTTAGGGTCTTCTGTAACAGTTCATCCCTCTTCAGGAAGATATTGAGTGTATTTTTAAGCCTGAGAGCAAAAGGATTTCCTGAGTGTTAATGACTCAAAGTCCACTTATATTCAATTCATCTTAAGGTACTAGCTGTTAATTCTAGCTGAGCTTCTAGGCGGGTACACCTTGATAAAACTGCCATTCTCAAAGCACTCCAATCAATAGTGTTTAACTGTGTCTGTTGCACATAAGGATATACACAGAAAGTTTCCACTAAACTAGAGCAGAACTGACAGAGTCACTCTCTTCAGCATCATCGCCAGCTGCATACTTGTGTTTACAAAAGCTAGCACTGCTTCACTAAGAGACATAACTAATAACACAGGACCAACAAAGATCTGTTATCAAACCTCTGTCTTGCAGACCTGGACATCTCGCTGCCTTATGAAATTCTATGCTTCTGTTGCTGCTCCGGTTATCTCCCCTAAAGGCAATGAAACTGTGGAAAGGATAGAGAAGAGAGTGCTGGATTCCAACCCTGTCATGGAAGCATTCGGTAAATAAGGCTTTTTTAACAGCAGAAAGAAGTAGTGGCTAAGTCTAAACTAGGTCTTTGTCCACTCCTTAAAAGTCAAACTCTTCAAATGCTGGAGCTATGTACAAATCACCCTTAATATCTGTATGTCCTACATGGAAGAGTGGAACCACTCTCATTATTCTTTGTCACTGCCAATTTCACAGGAAACGCATGTACCCTGCGGAATAACAACAGCAGCCGTTTTGGAAAGTATATCCAGCTTCAGTTAGACAGGTAATAATCACTGTGTAAAAACCTTATATGTTGTCTTGAAATCCTGTCTGAGCCTGTTACCTCTGAAGTCTGCCACAATATTTTATCTGACATTGTTGATTTAATCAATATATTATATGAATATATATATATGGAGCACCTCCCGTATGAAGATAGGCTGAGAAGATTGGGGCTCTTCAGGCTGCAGGATAGAAGGCTGCGTGGAGACCTCACTGTAGCCTTCCAGTATCTGAAGGCAGACTACAAGATGTGGGAAAGGGACTCTTCATCAGAGGCTGTGGTGATAGGACAAGACGTAACAGGTTTAAACTGAAACAGGAGACGTTTAGATTAAGTATAAAGAAGAAGTTCTTCACTGTGAGGGTGGTAAGCCACTGGCACATGGAGCCCAGAGAAGTGGTAATCGCTCCATCCCTGACAGTGTTCAAGGCCAGGCCAGACAGAGCCTTGGGTGACATGGTCTAGTGTGAGGTGTCCCTGCCCATGGCAGGGGTTGGAACTGGATGATCTTAAGGTTCTTTCCACCCCAAACTATTCTGTGATTCGTCTTTAGAACATATTTTGGTTTACTAGCAGCTTACATTATCTTTTCTTATTTTACCTTGCAAGCTCTCACCCTGATCTCTAAAAGGGCACAACAGAAAAACAAAGATGCAGTTAAGAACTCTGAATAAAATATGAGGCTTGCACCAACCTGAAGGTGAAGTGCAAAGCATTCATAGTCAGTTGTTATCATGAAATCAGTCAGTATGTTGAAATCTTTGGTATTTCCCCCCATTCTAGGTGTCACCATCTGACTAGTGCTTCCATTCAGACTTTCCTTTTGGAGAAGACCAGAGTTGCCTATCAGGCCCCCAATGAAAGAAACTTCCATATTTTTTATCAGGTTTGCCTTCAGTTAATTTTGCTAGATGTTTCTGACAAACAGTGGGGATGCAATTAGCTTTTAACAGCCTCCCTGTCTGCCACGTATCCAAATGAAATCCTGCTCCTAGTATGTTATTCTTCATTGTCTGTGAGCTGTAAATGCCAAAGGCAGATTTCAGTCATTATGTTTTCTGTCTGCAGATCACAAAAGGTGCTACTGCAGAGGAGAGGTTGGAATGGAACCTTCCAGAAGGAGCTGAGTATCGTTGGCTGCCGAATTCTGAAAGGAACTTAGATGGTAAAGATTAATTTCAGACTGTCCATTAATAACAGCTGTGACTTTAAAGGCAGCAAGGCAAAAATGTGTCTGTCCTATTAAATCTCATGACCCAGGTTGGGCAGCCAACAGCGGACATTGCAGAGCCACTTGCATTAAAGGGATTCTTTCAAAGTTCCAGTTTGCACTTGTGAAGAGTTTTTATGTTTCTTAAAAGAGCAGTTTCTGGCCTCGTGAATTTGCATCTCTCTGTGGCTCTGTTTAGAAACTGTCTTATCTTTGGATGTGCTTCTAACCGCTGGCTAACTTCAGAGTCCCACAGAGTCAGTATTAAGTCAGTGACTTGGTTCTCCAGTTTATAATCTGGAGTTTACCAAAAGTGCATATGGCTTCCTTGATCTCCTTTGACAGTTCCAGCTACCTGGATGTGGTGTGGAGTGTTGTGCTTGCCTGTGTTTGTGTGCCTGGCTTTGTCTTAAACAGCACTTGTTTGGCTTTTCAGAGGACTGCTTCGAGGTGACCAGAGATGCAATGTTTCACTTGGGCATTGACCACTCCACACAGAACAATATTTTCAAGGTCAGGTACAAAGCATGGTCACCACGAGGCTGCTAATGGTGTCTGGAATGTCTCTGTAGTGTGGGATTTCTGCAGAAGTAAATCTGTATCAATGTACAGAGGATGGCTTGTTTGGTACTGCTGACTGGAGGGTCTACATATACACATTAGGTTGCATAGCTAAATATTAGATCCTGACTAAAAGCCTGCACCTATGAACTTTAGTTTTCCTTCAGTAATTGCAGCTTTAGGAATTAACATAGAAGCTTGGAATCTACTTGCTTTTTTTTTGTGTGTGTGTGGAAGTGTTTTGATTTGTCCTGTTTATGTGGCTAAAGGAAGGTTAAGAGCTCTGTTTCAGAAAGCTGAATGATTGTATTTCAGGTACTTTCAGGCCTTCTTCATCTTGGGAACATTCAATTCTCTAATCCAGTGGATGAATCTCAGCCTTGCGAACTAGAAGACAAAACCAAAGGTGAGGCAATAAGCATGTCATGCTCCAGAGAGCCTTGTTATCTTAGTGCAGATGCCTGATGGAAAGGATTTACTGTGCTTCTCTGCTTGAGAGGAGACTCGAGGTCACAGGCAACCCAAAATCATGATTTTGGAGTACTGAACAAACAAAAACCGAATGTACCTCTGCTCTGAGAGACAATATCCTTCCGTTATAGGGCAAGGCAGCTGCAACATTAGACAGTCATTTCAGAAGGATTGTTGGCAGAACTGTTACTCCTGATTGTAATCTTACACTGACATCACAAGACTTCCAGAGACCTGACCCAGAGTGGAGAGCAGGGCTTGTAAAATGGAAGCTTTGGAGTGTTCATGATAAAATCTAAAACTTAGTAACAGCAAATTTGTTAAACTGCAGTGGAGGACACAGTTCTACTAGTGTGGATCTAGTATTCCCTCATAAATAAAACACTGTTCTGCATAGTGAAGTTTCCTACTATTCATTCACATGCTCTGAATTCACACTACCTAATATTCAAATAGTTTTGCATACAGCTCAGGTTAGCAGGATCTTAAATGCTTTGTTAGCAAATACTCATTCTTCTGTATTTCCCTACTCTACCCAAAATCCCTGTTTTTTCCTGGTCGTGACTGATTTGTCTATCTGGATTTAGAGGTGTCTGCTCAAAAAAGGTGAAAACAAAGACCTACCTAGAGAATAAAATGCCTACAATACCTGCTTCAGTATAGCAAGCTTCAGACTTTTTTGGTATTATTGTTTCATTTCAAACAGAGTACCTATAACTCCGTGGATTCTGTAGATCTAGATTAAGTCAGGTCTCACAAAACTTTTTCCCAAGTTTGGATAAAAAGATCCAAAATCCACATCTCAGTTGGTGAGCTCTTGCAAGTGTCATCTTTCTGTACTGTCTCTAGACCTTCCATAACCTTAAAAGGGATGCATTCATTTGACACTCCAGATAACCTTGCCATGGTTTTTTTCCCCCACCAAGACTCTGTGAAGGCTGCTGGAGCTTTGCTGCACATCCCTGTTGAGGAGCTCCTGGAGTCGCTAAGAATTCGAACAATAACTGCTGGAAAACAACAACAGGTCTTCAAGAAGCCATGCTCCAGAGCCGAGTGTGAGACCAGGAGGGACTGCCTCGCCAAAGTGATTTACGCCAAGTAAGGACACGTAGGTCAGGCTGCTGTGCTAATCCATGCAACTGGGATTGAGGGAGGCCGGAGAGATTTACTTTCCCTGCCTTTCTGCTTGGATTCAATAACGGTGTCACCCTCCCTTCCTCTCTCAACGCACCCTTGATTCAGTTGTAGATAGGACATAGCTGCAGACCTCCTAGAGAGATCTTCAGAGAACTGCTGTTCCATGTCAGCAAGCAGCATGTCAGTGTTTTGTTTCTTCCATGTGATACTGGTATAAACAGCAGTAAAAGAACACTGTAATTGTTGTAAGCAAGGGCTTTCCAACTAATCCAGTTGTCATTGCCTGCAGATTGTTCGAGTGGCTTGTTTTGGTCATAAATGAAAGCATCTATGCAGATCCATCAGCGTGGACCAACTTCATAGGTATGGTTGTTCAACCCTGATTTAACTGAGAAACCCTAAGTCCTTCAAGCTACTCCTAGAACAAAATGCACTGTCTTCCCATATTCCTTCTAGGTTTGTTGGATGTTTATGGTTTTGAAGCCTTCCCTGAAAACAACTTGGAACAGCTTTGTATTAACTATGCCAATGAGAAACTGCAGCAGCACTTTGTAGCACACTATCTGAAAGCACAACAGGTAATACCCCACTAAGATCAAATGTTAAATATCTAATTTAAAACCAGCACTTTTGTCTCTTTAATTATATTCCTGTACCTCTGGTCAGATTGCAGCCTTCAGTTGAGTAAGTAATGCCACAGACATCAGTAGGTTGTGAGAAACAATTGCTTTTTTAAAGAGAGTGTGAGGCAGTTGATGGAATGAGACAGCTTTCTCCCCCGAGTACTGGAAAGCTGTTCCCTCTTACACAGCTCCATTGGCTTTGTGGCTTTTTAAACCATTTGCTTTCCCTCAAAGAGCTGAACGCTTTAAATTCCTCAGGTAAGTGTAGCCTAAATTGAGAGTCTTTTGGAAGCTACTGCTTATAAATATGTTAATTCTCTTCAAGTATAAAGCACCTAAATGGGTGGGGAGCTTCTAGGCCTGACCTTAGTGGGAAGGCAGAGAGCCCAACAGAACCTTGTAGTCTAACATTGACAGGACACGTTACCTGATGGAGGCCTTTTGCCGTAGAAGAACAGATTCATAAACCCAGTTGTCATGCCAGTACCTTGAAAGACAAAACCACACTGTTCATCAGCTTTTATTTTTGAATGAGGAGGTACACAGATTGTGTTGTTTCACAGGAGAGAAGGTATTTGCACCATCCGAAATACACTGCAGGTACTTGCCTAACTGGTCACACTGTTCATTCCGTTTCTCATCTGAGTGTTCTGAAAGCTGCAGAGTCACTGCTTGGACTGCTACTCTAATACATGTGCTTCAGTCCTCATTGAATTCCGCCACATTACAGATACATTACCACAATGCTCTTAGCCATTAACTGGAATCAGGGAAATTGCTTTCTTTATGGCACCAACATGATGGCACCTTCTGCCTCATGGCATAGTTTTGTCAATTTATTCAGGAGATAAGTAGCTCTTTGATCATAATTAATGCTTTCATACAGCCAGCCTTTTTTTCCTGCCTGCCTTCCCCAGTATGCCAGGGGTTAATGGTCAGTGAAGGTGGAAAGCAAGTTCAAGCACACAATTACTTTCCTTGTAACTGATTCATGACCTCTGTTTATAGTATCCCTCCCTGTCTGCCCTCTTACCTCTCTTGACCTGACTGTATCCCAGACCACTTAAACGCTATTAGTGGTTGTGCTGAGCAAGCTTTTGGCAGGAGACTTTTAAAATCACTGGCCAGAGCCTGTGCTTGTTAAACTCTCGTGCCAGTTTGTTCTGTAATTCAGCATAAATACTGCATGAATTATGTCAACCAGTATCTTTCTGCACTGCCTTTTGGATCAGGCTTTTGTGTTAAATGAAGCCCAGCTCCATAGTAAAGTCTGGCACACAACAGTTGGTTTAGGGCTATGTCCTAATCTAAGGAAGGAATTCCACACGTTCTTTGCCCTTCAGGGAAAAACCCAGTATAGCCAGGAGAGGCTTAGTGTGACTCTGTTTATGTGTGGCCTCTGTTTACTCTGGAGAGCAGCCATGCTGTGCTCTCTCATAAAGCTACCTGGGGTAGGATATCCTCCTTTGTTTTCTTCCCCTCAAGACTGCTGTTGAACACGAGCTGAGTTTTGGATGAGCTGGCTGAGCCTGGGATTAAGTCTTTAAACAGTAACTGCATCAGACTGCAAAAAGGCATCCAGTTCCTTGGGCTCTAGTGCCCTCTGCTGCAGAATAATCGGGCTTTCTCTTACTGCAGGAAGAATATGCAGCTGAAGGTTTACAGTGGTCTTTCATCAGCTACCAGGATAACCAGAAGTGCCTTGATCTGATAGAGGGCAATCCCCTCAGCATTTTTTCTTTGCTGAATGAGGTAAGTGTGGATCTAACCCCCTAATGCTTTTGGCCTAGTTGCCTGCCGTCCATCCCATGCCACCAAAGAAAACACAAATGCTTTATAGTAGGAAGCTTGTCAGCTATGGAATTTCTGCAGAGCTTATTTTTTAGAAGCATCATGGCACTGCTTCTTCCTATTCCAAGTTGTGTTTTTCCCCTTCTTCTGGATATTCTGATTCAAATGTGAAGCCTCAATTACATTTTCGGGGATTTGGTTTTCTCCTCAGTATTTCAGGGCTTGCATACTCAAAGCAACTCTAAAAGTAAAATGTCTGATGTTAAAGTGTTTTAGCCTTTAAAGACAGTTCTTTATGACAATAAGAGATGTTGTAATTTTGTGTCGTTTGCCATGCAGGAATGCCGTCTGAATAGATCCTCTAACACTGATCTCTTTCAAACTCGGATTGAGAAGGCCTTGTCTAATAATCAATGTTTAAGTCGAAACAAGTTTAGTAAGAAGCCTAACTTTATTATTTCACATTATGCTGGCAAAGTCTGCTATCAGTTGGCAGCAATGGTGGAGAAAAATAAGGTAGGTATTTTCAGGAAGAGCTGTTAAAAACCAAAATAAAACAACCTTACAGACCTAAGGCAATTTAAACCAAAGCACGTCTAACAAGTATATTCAGTGATGCTTATTGGATAGACATACCTCCTTGATTTGGAAATAAATTCTGCAGGCCATGTAAAACTGGGTGACATTCTTGGTCTGGTTTTCAGTGAACTCTCACTAGCACCAGCAAATTCTTTGCCAGCAGAACTTTCAGCTGAGCATTAAGTGGACCATGTATCACCAAAGCAGGGCTTCTTCCATGCCTGAGAGTGAAGAAAAGTTGATGACATCAGGGCATTTCTATAACCATAAATTAGCACTTCCATAAATATAGCGCTTCCCCCAAAAATCAGGTAAGTTTATGAGCAGCAAGAGCATGGACTCAACTACTGAAAGTTCTGCTGTACCAGGAAACTCAACTTGTGGCCTCATTGTGCCATCAGGCAATAAGTGAAACAGTCTGCAGACATGAGGGTCCCTTGTCAGTTCTGACACCACCAGCAATTACAGCATGTGACATTAGGTCATGCAATCAAATCTCATCTCTTAATTAAATAGACTTTCTAATACCTGCTGCAGACTGTCCTGCAGGGATTAAACTAGCCCTGAGACTTCCAGCTTACTTCAGTTGTACAAGGACAACGTTAGGAGCAGTCATACACTGGACTAGATTTGCTAAATGTTCCTGAACCTGACTGTGAATGAATGTATGTAGTTCGGTTTGAAACCACAGCCATCACAGTTGGCATCAGAAATAACTATTCCGCTTAGATATGCAGGTTTTTTAGTCATTTCAAAGGTGGCAGGTTTCTGCCTAAGTCCCCATCCTACTGAGTGATGTTTGTGTTTGCAGGACCCCATTGCACCAGAACTGGTCCAGGTTCTGCAGAATTCAAAGGACCCTTTGCTTCAAAAATTATTTCCTGTGACAGAAAGGAACCAAACCAACATGAAACCCCAGAACAGAGCAGCTGTGGTGACAGTGGTGGCCAAGTTCAAGGTACACCCTATTGAAGATTCTGCTTTCTACTGCTGTCTTCATAACTAGATGAGGAAACAGTATAGTTGGACCAAGATCAGTAAATAGTATTAAAACAAGTGTAAACCAGAACTAGCTTCAGATTTCTGATATTCTCTGGGTTTTAACTCCAATTTTACCTTTTCCTTTAACGTTTGGCCATCTGCATTTGTGAGGCTGCTTCCTGCCTCTTCCTTGGGGACTTTCAGATGATGCCCTTCTAGAATTTTGGAAACATTCTGAATTTACCATCAGCAATGTTACAGAATAACCCGTAGAGTGATTTTTTTGCTCAGGCTGCTGCTACAGCAGACCTCTACTAATGCTGTGTCTGTGTCTGTAAAGCCAGCCTTGCAAAACACTGCTTTGTGGTTTTTACAGCAGAGCACTGATCAGCTCAACACCTGTGGAGGAGGAGTCCCTGGTTAAACCTGTGTTTGTTTTCTACAGGGTTCACTTGAACATCTCATGCAGATTCTGAATAGCACCACACCACATTACATCCGATGCATCAAGCCCAATGCTGACTGCAAGGCAATGACTTTTAAAAGAGAAGAGGTAACTTTGCAAAAACCTTTCCTCACAGATTCAGTGAGAAGCTTCCCAGAAGCATTGTGCAGGGCTTTGCATTGGGTCTTCGATGATCCTGAGTTACTTGCAAAGCTCTTCTCACAGCACATTTTTAAATAGCTTTTTTCTCCTTTGGAGCTTCCAAGATAAATGTCCTTTCAGAATCACTGATGATGCTTGTCTAAAATGGAGCTAGTAAGTGCAACAGCTCTTCCAGGTGCAACTTAACTCACTGTTCTACGAGTTCTCCTACCAGAGCGCTCTGGGGTTGTTTGGGGTGCTACCATCTCAGCCGTCAAAACAGGTAAAGGTGATCTGACTGCTCAGCAGTCCTGGTTACACAGATACCTTCATGGTGAATGCCCACAACAAAACTTTGCTTGCTCCTGGAGTCTGGTCTACAACAAGTTAGATGAGATCAGCCAACAAGCATGCTTCTGGGAGCAGAGCAACAGATGCTGAAGCTATAACTAGAGAACCTCATCTGACGCAAAGACAAGCAGCTAGAGTAGTGCTGCCTTAACTTTAAACACTTGAAGAATCTGCTGATGGCATGCGAGTAGTATTAAAATACCAAAACTGGCTTTTCATATTGTGCTGCATTAAGTCAGTGCAGGGTGTGTGGGTACCGCAAGAGAGGGCACACGAGGACTGTCCTGCTGTGTTAGCACTGCCTTGATGCTGCTCTGGGTGTTACTGGCAGGCTCTGAGCTGAGCTGCATATGGCTTAGGTTGAGCACACCCTGGGCAGCAGCTTCCACAGTGGTTACCGAACCCATCCCAATTTATGCCTCAGGTTCTCAGCCAGCTTCAGGCATGTGGAATTGTTGAAGCCATCACCATCAGTGCAGCGGGCTTCCCTGTTAGGTAAGTCTAAACTTCTTAAGCAATGTGTTCCATAATGCATTTCTGTAACAACTAGTGACATGTGTTTCAAAACAAATAGTTTGCATTCTTTCTCTTTCTGAAGCTGATTCTTTCAAAGGTGGCTGAAATGTTCTGCTCACTGCTTGCGTTTAAACTTAGTTGAGCACCTCTTTCCCATTTTGGAGACAAAAATACCTGTTGCAAATCTGGACTGTTGTTTTGCACTTTGGATTATGAAACTGTGCTCATTCAGCAAGTCCAGAAGTGCAGTAACAGTCTAAACAGCAGTGCTAGCACAACTTGCACTCAAAGCAATGGGATTCTTAAAAAGTACGGATGTCTATGACACACCCCTGGTCCAAGAGCTCTCTGTGCCCTTCAAGTCTGAGAAGCTGGGGAAGAGATGTTTAATGTGGACTATTATGTACTAAAACTTTCTAATAGAGTATGGCTTCACAGTTAACATTTTCAGCAACTAAAATGAAATGATAAATGGCATCCATCTAAAGGCAGTCATCTCCAAGTTGACCAGCTCATTGCAGCCAGTGGCCTTGCTAGGCTTTTTTGACCACATTCAGAGGACAAAGAGAATGAGGCCTGAGCTACTCACAGCTCAGGATCGATGAGGTGATGCTCACCGTTACCATAAACAAGCACAATTCCCACCCAGTCTTTGTTACAGTCAGAAGTCACTGTTACTGGGCAATAGGCAGTCCCTGAATTCCTTCAGAAAGTCTGTATTTTCTTGCATGTTGGTGACTACAAACAGTGCATTCGCATTCTGTCTTTGAAGCCATTCTGTAACATTTCCCCCTCAACAGATCATTTGTTTACTCTCAAGCAAATGATACTTGCCTAGGATTAACTGTATGTTTGTCTGTCAGAATCCCTCTCCAGAGTTTCACTGAGCGCTATGAAATACTGAGAACATCATGTGGATCCAATAAAAACAGAGGCTGTGATAAAAGCAACTATCACACTGCTGAGCAAAATGGTATGTTTCTTTAGATAATCCCTCTGCCATCAACTAAAATGATCACTGTGCCAATTTTGTATTGCATAGATCAGACACAGTCACGGTATTCACCACTAAGGACACTACTGTTCTCAAGATAGTTCTCTAATCTGTCACCAACTGGAGTTTCTAATTTGCCTGATGCTTACAATAGGCTCTTAAAAAGTGGAAATCTTTCATCTTATTGTTGTTTCTCTGTTTCTCTTGGGAAGAAAACTACAGTTACGATGGTGTTTCAGGTGTCGTCCCCCCCCCAGTATAATTTGATTTAGAGTTGGTTCTTGAGTAGATGTGAAAACCACTTACCTTTTTGCTTATATTCCTTCTCTTTCCTTCTTTTTTCCCCCACCTTGTTTCCTTGCCGTTCGAACACACTGACCTTCTATCTTACCTGGATTCTGCTGCTTCTTCTACCTTTGCAAACTTCTGCATGCCATTCTTTCTAATAAGCAAGAGTGAGGAAGGACTTTAAAAAACACAGTCCAGTCTACAAGGTAACATCTTTGGTATGAATCCCTGAAAGGAGCTCATCAGGTGAATAGAGTCAATACTGAAAGTTACTGCAACCCCCTTCTCTCTCCCAGATTAATCCTATCTTCACTCATGGGGTTTAGTCACCGGAAGATGTGGGAAGCAGGAGCAGTGAGTACCAGCCTGTATCAGATAGGTAAAATGGCTGGAAATCCACGCACCTTGTGGAAATGGAATGAAGTGATGAAGTGCAGGCTGGAAAATGACTTACACACCATATCCTTCTCCCTCAATTACAAACCCATTAGCTGAAATGCCACACTGTGATAGGTTACCAGTGCTTCTTATCTTTACCAGGTAATAAGCTACAAACAAAGCAAAACCATTGCCTAAACACAGGGATAAGCTTTTGATTCCCTTATCAGCCCAGCCCCATGAACACCACCATAGTCACCAGATGTCTTCCTGTAAGCTAGAATTGCTTATGTTTGTTTTCAGTACCTTAAAATGCTCTCATCTCCTTAGAAATATTTATAGCAGAAAAGCAAACAGTATCCAGGATGGAAAGATACAAAGACCATCAAGTTCCAGCATTGGGCATGCAGAAACTCATGCAGTATTGCCTTGAACAACACAATCTCTTTCAAGGACAGGTCTGAATTTAGTCTACCTTTATTTCCAAATAGATTAATCTGGCTATTCTGTTTGTCCCATAACATAAAGAATTGTGTGCTATGTCCCCAGAATGGTTTTAATAACCTCTTACTGCTGCAATGAACTCCTGCTTTAGTACGTGTCCCTGTAGCTGCTTCTGATGCCCTGTGAAAGCTGTAGAGTTGTGTAGAATTTGTTTTTCATTTCACATCTTTCAGTACATTAAGGCTAGGAGTCTAATTCCTTGCTTTTTGTTCTGTTCCAAATAGCTTTGAGATTTGGCTATTCCATCAGATTTTCTCAAGACTGAGCTGCTCAAATCTATTCTTAATTGCACTGCTGTTGCTTTCTAATGTTCCTATGTAGGAGGCTTTAAACAATGTGAGAACAGCTGAGCCCTCCATTTGTTACATCTGAGATTTGATTGGACATTTGTTACCTATGGGTAGGTTATAACTTAGGCAATAAGACAGCGCCTAAACTACATCCTAATTAAAACACACCATGCTGGTTTTCTCATTGCTAACACATGGTGAAATCTGCCCTGTCACATTCTTCCCGTAAGCCCAGCTAGATCTAGTGATGTGTCAGCCATCACCTCCTCCCCTCCTGTAGGTGTATCCCCCCTTGATGGTCAAGAAGTCTCAGTGTAAAGACAGCTACTGAGTCCTGATTCCCAAGTTTGGTGACTTCAATGCTCCATTTGCAGGCAACACTCCAGTGGCGGATGATGACAGAGCATCACGCTCTCTTGTTTTTGAGATCCTTCAGAATGTGACTGGACAAACTGCTGCAGAGCAGACAGGGAACCGAGCAGAAAACATGTCAGTGTACTGCGGCAAAACCAAAGTATTTATGGTGAATTCTGTGGTAAGAGTGCTATTGCCTTGGCTAACAGTTCCGTTACTTCTGTAATGGGGATTCTGGCCCAGAGTATCATGAGTTAGGCAATACTCCTAACGCCAGCATGCCTACAGCTTGGCATTTTCCTTCCAGTTATTAAACTAAATCAGAATCCAGCTGTCAAAAGCACATTGTTTAAAGGAGTCCTTATTGCTAACAGACAAGGAGCTGCATTCATGTTCAGTGTTGTCAGCATCCTCCCAGCTCCAGTAAAGACTGCAGCTTTCCTTAACTTCAGCCGACAGACTTGGCTACTCTGAAAGGCTTAAGCAGCTTCTTTGTAAAAGAAGTGAAGGAGATAAAGCCACTTTGCAAAGCTTATATACTGGAGGATGCAGCCATAAAAGAACCCCTTTCAATGGAGCTAATTTTAAGCCAGCTGCTACTGCAAAAGAGTCACCACTTTTTTCCTACCACACTCTTCCCCACTCAGACACTTGTATTTCTATTTGACATGTTATCCAGTAAGCACCAATGAAGTGCTCTCACTTCTAAACCCAAATCCAGCAGTTTTAAGACATATGTACGTGGTTTTCTGACAAAAGACCAAGAGGCTGTAGAAGAGGGAGGAGTTGTGAGCATAACTCCATCCCCAAGTGTTAACTGCAGGCTCGTATCCCCTGATGCAGCTGGAGAAACTGGAAGCTAGAAGAGCAAAGGTGCTAAATGAGAAAGCATTTTGCATTCAGTGCTGCTGGAGAAGATTTAAACAGAGGAAACTAGCAAAGGAGCGATGGTCTGCAACTGTCATCCAAGCAGGTAAGTTGGTAAGGGTGTGGCTGAACATAATACAGCGAGTAACATTTCCAGTTACACTGGACATTGGAAGTGGCAGGAGTGGTTCTGGTAACTGAGTATGGAAAAGCTGAAGTGCCATCTCTTATATTGTGTATAAGAGCTTCTGAGATTCTTTGTACTCAGGATTCTTTTAATTCAATCTTCAGCTGTTCGTTCCTGGTTAGCCAAGAATCGCTTCCAAAGGATGCGCAGGGCTGCTCGTGTTATTAAGTATGGCTGGAGGAAATGGAAAGTAAGTACACTGGTACAGGAAAACACTGAAATGGAGTGACTGAGGCTTTTTAGTGTCTGAGAAAGACTCTGCCTCTGTCAAGGAATTGCACAAAACCAGTACTGTCACTGCTTCAGAACACTGTTCTCAAGCTGAAGAGCAGATCGGTGCCAGGTCTTGCACAGGTGCTTCTACTGAGCAGCAGCATAGACTGCAGAACAAATTCATTCTTTCCTTCATGGAATGGAAAAAAACCCCAGGGCTGCCCTGCCCTTTAAGATGCCCTCTCTTTTATACTCATAAGTTTTGCATTTTAAAATGTTGTTGAAGTTGTTTGAGAATCTTGGTCAAGAATACTTCTGTATCTCTTCATCAGGCAAAAATGGCTGCGTTAGCAGCAGCAGAACTGGATGAGGGTGAAGAAAAGGGGTTCTCTATTCCTGGAGCTACGCTGATCTCAGCCAGACCACCTTGCTCTTTGGAAACAACTTGGCCTCTGCAGGCAATAATTCAGTTCTGGCCTCTTGGCCTTGTCCTGGCTGCTGCACCCATTACTGTAACAGGGCCTCGGAGGAACCTGTGCTTGCTGGCATGTCTGAAAGTGCTTCAGGAGAATGACTGCTATAAGGTGGAAAGCTGTTTCGTTGGCTGTGGCATCACCTCCATTAGAGCTCTCCCACAGGTAATAAACCACACGCGCTCGAGTCAGCAGCACGATTAAGCTGCCATGAGTGCAGGAACCTGAACTCTGCTATGGAGCTGAGCAACTGTGAAATTTGTTCTTGAGCTGCACCCTTCTCCCACTGGCCTTGATCCACAAGGATGACTCTAACATCAGTGGCTGAAGCTGGACAAGGGGCTGAGTTCAAACTGTCAGCCAAACATGAAAACTCTTATCTCTGCCTCATGAACAAACTGATCAAAGCTGTGCTTTAGAAATGGAGAGCACAGGATCCTAATACAGGCTCTGCTATTATGTACTGTGTTTTCTGCTTAGGGGATTCAAGTTGCACAACAGGTGAACACATGAAAAATCCGCTTAGGGAAAAGCCACTGGGTGTATTAATCATATCCCAGTACTTCTGTATTAACAAATAACTGCACAGACTGATTCACACAGAGGATTTTCATGGCAGAAAGTGAGCAGCAAACCTTAGGTATTTAAACTCCTATGCACATGCAGAACAGTCTTAGGCACCACTTACTACAAAGGAGCCACAGCCCACACTGGCTTCTCTTAGAAATTGCACTCTGGTTACAAATCACCTTGTACTTGGCTTTTGCTGATAAATTGTTGAAGTTGCATAAAATTATGTGTGCAAGAATGTAGCTTGTGCTTGGTCACAGTTACAAGTAGGAAGAAGCAGTACTAAGTTCAGTGCTAACTCCTCAAATCCTCAGAGTTTAAGCTAACTTAGGTTCAAATTACAGTATTGGTACTCTTTGTAATACTCATTTATCTTAAATCCATTTGTACTAGGACTCCTGTGGAGGTCTTCCTCTATCCTTGTTCACTAGTTGTCTATATATTGAAGCACTCCGTAGTCTCAATAGTAAAATTAGCTCAAAATGGAGCAGAAACATCAGCTGACCTCTCCTCTTATTCTTGCAGGGCTCTGTCAAGTTCCACTGTAAGAAGTCTCCCCTGCATTATGCAGATGTCAGCCCCCACACGGATGCCTACTCCATCACTGGATTTAATCAGATTTTACTGGACAGAAAAAACTTCCTTCCAACATAGCTTTTGGCCATCTTATTGGACTTCTTCCTTCAGGGAAGGGCTGTCTGCAAGCTGCTGCTTTCAAATTACTCAACGTCCATATCTGCTGCTACCTCAGAGCTTTCTGTATCAATGCACTGTATGCATAATATGCTTCAAATTTTAAATGGGGGCGCATTCCTCCCCTCACACACACGCACATATTAGAGGAAATATCAGTACTATGGGAATGCTCAACATAATTAAAAAAAAATCAAATGCTTTAAGCAGTAAATACTTGAACTGAACACTTCAGGTACCACCTGGGAGAAGTGAGAGGCTGATAATGAGTGAGCAAATAAGGCAAATGTTTCTGATACATACTGGATTCCTGTTGAGGGTACAACTATCCTTACTGACCACCAGTGGTCAGTAATATAACGCTTCTGACTGTGACTGAAGGATGAGTAGCAGCCAACTGTAACACTAAAGGCAGATGTCTCAGGGAAAAGCAAGACTGAACTTCTGGATTTTATCTATACAACCAAAATACATGTGGCCTCCCAGCTGCCCTGCATTTCTAGGACTCCCTTGTCAACAGCATGACCTCTGCCACGGGGACAGGGTTTTCCCTAGAGATGCTCTACACTGCCTCTTTGCTGCTTGTACCAGTCTTGAAAGTGTTCAGCTCTCCTGTGTATATGCCACTTTTAAATAAACCACTGAATATCTTGTAAAGGTGTTTGACCATCTGCAACAAAGTTTAGTTAACAAAAACACTTCACATTAGTTTGTGGATTAAAATAAATGAAAATATATTTAACATTGCCATTGGAAAGCTATGTTTCCCAGGGTTGACAGTGTTTCTGTACCATCAGAAAGCACATCCATAAAGTTTTAATTCCTAGCATCTAGAAATCTGTCCAATACAATCATGTCCCTGTTTAAATTGGAGCACTGACACCCACAAGAGAAGCATGAGCAAGTCTTGAGGAACTGCCCAGCACAGTGCACCACACCAGCACGGGTGCTGGTCTCTGTCACAGGGCAAAGATCTCAAAGAAAGAAAAAAGTGTTCCCAAAGTAGCTCACTCAGGAAGAACATTCTCCTTCTCTGGAGGCTCAACAATTCCCAAGCAGCAGTCTGCAAACTCGACGAATAACGGCTCCTGCATGTATTTCTTCATGAGGGAGCTTTTGTCTTCAGCTTGATCGATGGTTACCAGGAGCTGCCGGAGATGTGGATTCAGAAGCAAGGTTCTCAGTTCTTCCGATTCCCCTTTAAGAAGAGATGAACAGTGCTCATCTATAGTCTCAAACGGTTACAAATTCGGTTGAGATCACCCTTACTTTGAAAATGAGCTTTCAAAGAGACACAGGCCCAGGGACCTGACATTTGCACCTTTAAGATCCTGCAACAAGGTGCCCGACCGGGATAAACTGCAGTGCTCCATAAAGAGCTCCTGGGCGCCTGAAGCACCGCAGCGCGCTGTGCTGAAGGACCCCCACCCCCCCCGGTTCGTATCCGACTGCTCGAGGTTACCGAGGAGCTGGAGCTTCTGCAGCGGGACGCGGTCCCGTTCGTCGTCCTCGCTCAGGATGTCGTCCACCGACCAGGGGCTGTCTGCAGGCGGGGCCGGCAGCGCTGCAGGGGGCTCTTGCTCCCGCTCGGGCTCCGGCGTGCAGCGCTCTGCGGGAAAGAACGGCGTTAACAGCGCTACGGCCCGGCCGGTCCCTCCCCGGGCCCACGGTCACTCACCCCTGTGTGTCCTGCAGCACGGCACGGAGCAGCTGCAGGGCGAGAGACAACGTTAGAAACGGCGGTAAGCGCGGGACGCCACCCGCTCCCCTCACCGGGCGGGCCAGGCCGCACCGCCCGGTCCGCCCCGTCCCGGGGCTCACTAGGATGCGGCGCACCGCGGGCAGCGGTACTTGGCCGTCCCCCCGTCCCGTCCCGTCCCGTCCCGGGGCTCACTAGGATACGGCGCACCGCGGGCAGCGGTACTTGGCCGCCCCGTCCGCCCCGCACACCGCGCACCGCCGCGGGGCCCGCATGGCGCCCGCCTCTGCGTTGCTTCCTGCCAGCGGAGCGCCGAGCGCCTCCACCCAGGCTCGCTAGTCCAGAGCCGAGCGGCCGGGGGGGGTGTGACACGGATCGGACGCAGCCCTGCCCGGCACAGGGTTATTTCTTTGTACATTCATTTATGTAAATATGTATTTTATATATATTATTGCTATATATTATTACATATTGTATAATATATATAAAATGTGTATTTACAGAATAGTATTTATATATTATTATAGTATATATTATTACACATATTTACTTAAACGTATGTTTATTTAAATATACATATACTTATTTGACCATATATTTATTTAAATCTATAGGCGCATATATATATATATATGCCCTCTTGAGGAGGGGTTCCAGCTGCATTGCAGCTGTCACCTTGCTTCTGAAATGACGATCACAGTGACAGACAGCGGAGCATTAAACGTTCTGGTCGCTTTGCCAGTGTCAATACAGAGATGAATCAAACCCATATCATATCATAAATATCGCACAGCAAACCCGCCCCGGGTTGGTCTGCACCATCTGCCCCGTGATAAGCTGTAGTTGACTCTCCCATTACTAAGTTTGGTTGAAACACCCTCAGCAGGAGACAGATGCTCAGGTTCCAGACAAACTCTTGCCAGGTTAGTGGTGCAGAGCCCCAAGCAGTTGTGTGCAGAGGGGAAGCGGGGCTAGAATGATCTACCTGAGCTACATTATCCATTTAAATCATTCATTTTAACTACACACAGTTTAGTGCCATCCATTTCCTGAAGTGTCAGGAGTTTAATTCAGATGAAAGAAATTCTCCCCGAGTTCTCCAGTGTAAAGCAGCCCAGAGGGGGGGTTTGCAACCACCACTACCACTTCATCACTTCACTACTGTGATGGCACCTGCCCAGTTCTGACAGTGGGGGGTGAACCATCTCATACATGGAACATGCCCATTTCTCACACCCGCTCAGAAGCAGGTTGATGGGATTTTGTTCTTAGTATAACTAAGAATATGCATTCATCTGTACTAGGATCTGACAGATTGACCATTCAGTAGCAAATTTCTATTTTTTGGAGACAAAGGGGGTAAAACCTTCTCCTTTTGTGAAATACTTGGTCTTGACACTTTGGGTTTTGTACAGGCAACTTGACTGCAATTCTGATACTGAAGAATTCAGGTGAGGTTTTCTCCTAGAACTGTGCAAAACTTAAAAGCCATGGACTTCAGTGTGCCTCTGTTTATAAGCAGAAATATCATAGAATCATGAAGGGACCTTAAAGCTCATCCAGTTCCAACCTCTGCCACGGGCAGGGACACCTTCCACTGGAGCAGGTTGCTCCAAGCCCCTGTGTCCAACCTGGCCTTG
>JANRGW010041958.1:3434-31073 GCA_024733675.1 Psilopsiagon aymara | reverse complement strand
TGCATCCTGGTCATGACGTGCTGTGGTATGGAATACCTCTTTGGTCAGTTTGGGTCAGGTGCCCTGTCTCTGCTTCCCCCCGCCTTCCCCTCCTCCCTGGCAGACCATGAGGCTCCAAAAGTCCTTGGCCATACCAAACATCACTAAGCCATAACTAAAAACATTGGCGTTGTCAGCACTGTTCTCAGGCCACAAGTCAAAAACACAGTGCTGCACCAGCTACCGAGAACGGGAAAAATGACTGCTACTGCTGAACCCATGACATCATGGAACCAGCAATGCACCATTTTCATCCGAGAGAAACAAGGAGTGGCATCAAATAAGTGATTATTTGCCAGCCTGCCAGAATAGCAATGTGTTAGCTGCTTTGGGCACACCAATAACATATTTCAAAGAGTTAGATAAATGTATTTTAATTCACAAGGGTATACCATTTTCTTTCGCATCCATTTTTTATTCAGCTGCTGATTTAGCACGCATCTCAAAAATGCTTTCTGTGTGTGCTGCCTTTGCAGTTGCATTTTTGCATAGCTGTCTCTCCTTTTTCTTTTTTTCTTTTTCTTAACTATTTAATGAAAGTGCACATTATAGTCAATGGTCTTACTTATAAGCTTGTCATTTTCTCTTCATTTTTTTCATTTTTCTGTCTCTCTCAGTATGCTTTTTTCCTTTGAGATGAATACTTTGAAGTAACATTCACGGAGATATTCTGCAGCTTGTACTTTTGTTAAACTACACCATATTCCTCAAGCAGTCTCGTCATACTGAATTAAGAGAGGAAAAGCAGTTTCTTGACTTAAATTGAAAAAAGTAGGCAATGCTGGAAAAAGCTGAGATTTTTTGATACTGATTTCTACTTTCTTTTCAACACTGAAGAGCATCAGTAATCAGTCTTTCTTCATACATTTTTTAAAGATTCCAGAATTCTTTTGCGTACTTTCATGTTAGTGAAGCAAATAATGTTCTTAATGAGTGTGAAATAACTGACATCTGGAGATACTAATGTGGACTATATCTATATGTTTACATGGGCATACAAATCTGTAATATATATATTAAAAATGAAAATATAATGTATAATGTATATAATAATATATTAAGATAGTAGATGTATGTCATATAAGTATGACATGACAGTTGTATGAGGTTGACTGTTTTTTTTTTCCCCAATTTGACACACAACTGAAAATACTTTAAGTAAGCATGTGCATTAAAACTTCTAATATGTTTCCATCTTTTCTGGTCAGCAAAAAAAGTGCTAAGGGAACTAAGTGAGAAAATCACTTAATTCTTCACTGACATTTTTAAAGTTCATACCACTCAGGAGAGATTCCTAAGGACTGAAAAGCGTCAAAGATAACTTCATTATATTCCTTTAAATGGTCATGAGGGAAAACACTGAGTTCATAATTTGCTGTGAGAAAATACAGGGATTCTCATGTGAAATGTCTAAAGTAAAGTAAATCCACATAATTTGATTAAGGATAGCCAACATGGATTCAGTCAGGAAAGGTCATGCTCTGCTAACCTGCTGGAGTTCTGCAAAGATATTACTGCCACACTAGATAAGGAAAATTCAGTAGATGTTAATATATTTAGATTTTCAAAAGCATCTAACAAGATTCCAAATCAGATATTAATGACTAAAGGAAAAGTGTCTTAAATTGGTATGAAAAATGGAAGAGCAATACGAATATGTCTCTTGTTACAAACTAGTAAATGGCCTAGATTGGGGCAGCCCCATAGGTCATTTTTCAGTATTTCTATTCATACTGTGTTAGGTCACACAACTGGAAGAAAAATTTGGGTAGGGAGGTGATCCTTTGTCTGGAGACAGAAGAAATACATAAGGAAAAGTGAGACACAATTAAGCCAGTTTTGAAAAGGATTTAAATCTTTCAAACAATTAAAATTAGGGTCCTTCTTGACAGGCAACTTAGCTGTGGAAAAGGTAGATACTTGTTTATTCAAAATTTTGTTTGCTTGCCTAGGATATAATAATGAATTCTTTTTTTTTTTTCCTAGTTGCATACCTCATATAAGAATAATTATAGAGTCTCTCAAGTTGCCCAGCTTGAATAACAAATTAAGGTATATGTTTGCTGCAGAAAGTTTTGAGGGCCTCAATGAGACATTCCACCTGATGAGTTGAATACTAACTGCTTTCTATTTTGTAGAGCTATTTAAATCTGTGTAGAGTAATACTGCTAGCAACAAATTCTAACAAAATTGCACTTGCAAATCATCCTAGAAAAGACTGGAGAGGACTTAGCTAAGTTTTCAGATATCCAGCAGAGGAAAGAAAGAGAGGAAAAGAAGAAGAGTGAAGGAGAAAAAGGTGGGAGAAAGATAAGGAGTGAGGAAGGGAGGGAGAGAAGGAGAAAGGGAAGAGGGGGATGAAGACAGTGAGGCCGGCAGAAAGAAAGGCAGGAAGAAAGTACACATATCTGAGAATACTCAGATCAAAGTACTGTTTATTTATCTTTAAATTTCCCATGGCTCTCAAATAACTAAATGATAAACTGACTGCCAGTTAAATGTCACTGTGTTTTGAAAATGAAACAGCTATAGAACTTGAATAAAGTATGGAGTTCCCACATCAGCCCATTCAAGAAAGCTAGTCTATATAATTAGAAATATGGGATGAGTTTTTGTACAGCTTTCTAAATTCTATCATGATGCTACTTACCTGAACACCAATTATAATTTTTTTCTCTTTTTTTAAATTGTCCTTCTTTGATTTATAGCAAAAAATGTAGTCTAAGTGCTCAAATCAATCTCAATATCTAACGACATATTGTTTGCAATCAAAAATGAGAGTAGAGTTGCAACAATTGGTTTGCTATTGTGGTATTAGAGTATTATGAATAGAAAATATTCTTCCGTTTTGCAGTCCTGCCAGTAGGTGGTACTAGCAGTTTCTACTTTTGATAATAAATGTCTAACTTCAGTATTACATGTTCCTGTCATAGCAAGTAATGTGCTTCTACTCTACTGAAAATAACATGTTTATACTTACACTCAAGGGCAGCTTTAATTCAGTTATTATTTTGTTCAATGGCGGTGATATCTATAAAGTATCCATTATAATATAGTTTCAAATCTGTGTGACAAGTTATTACATCTATTAGCTTTCAATCAATAGATAATATTTAAAGTATGTTTTATAAGTAGTTTCTAGAGTTTTACAGCAGCTGAATCTTCAAGAAAATACTTAGAATTCACCTTAAAAGTTGTTTTTAGCAAAATTTACTGCCAAGATTCACTGAGATGAGTCAATGAAGTGGTCTTACTATCTCTGTTTAGCTCACTATACAGATTTTTAGGTCTTGGAAAAATGCATGTTGTTTTGCTGTGTAAGTCTTTTTGCCATATGGGTATCCCTGAAGTTAAATGCCTTTTTCTTCCTCTAGTTGAGGGACAGTTGGATTCAAATAACCACAGAGACACAAAAATAATGCCTATAGAAAATTTGTACAAGGAAAGAAAATATTTGCATAAGGCCAGAACATTTGAAGTGTGGCAATACTAGCACTTGCTAGGAGATGACAATAGATGCAAGACAAAAAGGTATTCTGCTGCAGGTTATTTGCTTTTAATAAACTGAGATAAATAACTATGAAACAAAAGAAATTAAAGCAGAATGTGAAGTTTCTTTAAAAAGATCTCTGATTTCAAAAAAAAATGAGGGGACAATGCTAATTTGAGTATGAGTAAAAGATATTTTCCCTTGGAAAGGTCAGAAAAAGATTCAAAAGAAAAAACCCTTCAACAAACAAAACCCATACAACACCTAGGAATTACATAATTATAATAATCTTAATGAAGACATTATCTTCAAAGAATTGATTTGACTCCTACATTTGTGGCCAACATGAGAAGCTGTTTATTGTTTTTTCTCTTATTGTCCTATTTATATGTACAATAATAAGCAAAGTAAGTGATCTTACTAATGTGTACCCATAGTCGTATCTCGGAATTCACTGCCACATTGTGAAGGATTCCTAAATGGAAAGACAAAGAAAAGTTTCTGTACTTCTGTCATAATATATTTAATGTCTTGATCAGGAGATTTACTTCCAATGTCAGGTACAATCTCTTAATAGCTGATATCAGTTCCTGCATATATATGTTATGGCTTTTCATGGAAAAAAATCAAACTGCTCAAGCTTTTAGTTTCAATAGGGTTTGACAAAATCTGGAAAGGATATGTGCTAATTTTGTGTATTCTTATGAATTGCATCTAAAAAGACTGATGTATGAAGATCTACTTACTTTCCTGTGAACCATTTTTACTTTGTAGGGTTTTTTTTTTGGTTTTACTTTATTTTTTTAATTTCCATTATTTGAGGAAAGCAATGTCTTTTTTTCTCAAGGAACTTCATAGGACTTTATCTTTTCATGTATTCACTGATCACCTGAGGCATTACAGTCACCATAGGAGTAACTGCAAAGGTTATGTTTTACATTCACAGATGGTAATCAGGTTTTCTTTCTTCTTTTGTTCGTGTATGGTTCATGGCCTGAGTTACAGGCTTTGGAGGCTCCTGAGTTGTGAATGAACTCTAGATGACTGATAAACAAGGTAATCCATGTAAGAGTTGATATGAATCTACCTGTTGCAACCTCTCTTCTGGTCAGACTGATTATGCTGCAGAATTTCACAGTGCGTAGGGATTCTTATGCTCATACTGAAAACATTTGGTTGTAGCAGGTGAGAGAATGTTCTATTATAATGTAAACATGTATATCATATATTTCGTTTCCAAATTTCTTGATTGCAATCAAGTAGTATAATAAATAATTAGGCTCTTAGAGACAATGTCTCCCATTTTTAACTTCAGAGGAGTGTCTCTTTCATGAGAACCTGAAAGGGTAGTGCTTATGTTGGGATGGTACAAGCATTTAAGAATGGTGAGTTACCTTCACACAATTAATTCTGTCCTTTCTATGATAAGATTTCAAACAGGCAAGGTAATATAGAAACATGTAAAATGGGACATCTGAAGGAACATGTAGACAGATCCTTCCCTCGACAATTGCCTATCAGGGGTTTTCATGGAGCAAGGATTAATAGCCATTTAAAAAATTCTGTGCTGCATAGTCAAAAAAACCCACAAGAATCTTGGATATTGTCAGTGCCCTGAGGGTACCACCAGCCCTGACTGAACCTGTCCAACCTCCTCAGGGCTTTCCTACCCTCCCCATGGCCCAGGACACTATATCAGCCCTCCAGGATTGTCAGTCCCTGCCTCAGTGATGCCAAGGCTGTTCTCTAGCTCTCTATAAACCCGCCCTGCCCAGCCATAAACTGAGCCTACCCATGGGACCATGTCGCAGCCCAGCCTTAGCCTATCCTGAGCCCAAGGAAGTACCTGAATGACTGTTGCTGGGTTAGTCTTGGTGCCCCCCTGGCTGCCCTGCTCCTTGGTGGTGGGCGGGACAGACTCTGGCTGCCAGGTCCTGCTCTGACAGACCCATGAAGCCCCCAGTTCCTGAACCCCCAGGAGCACCCATACCCTGCAGAACCCCAAGAAGTGCAGAAAGACAGCTCTAGAGTATACAGCTTGAAGCTGAGCAGAACCACACTGAAATTGAACTGATTTATCAGCATATGATTTCACACCAAGTTTTTAACATCCAATAAATTTAAATTTAAGAGAACTGTAATTTGTGGTGGAAAAACTAACTCATTCTTTGCTTTCATGGCTAAATAACCAAAGATCTCCAGAATATTTTTTCTTTTTTGAGGCATTGAGGGTGGTGTGATATCTGGTTCTTTTTTCCAAGTCTCATGATATTCCAAAGACATGCCAAAGCTGTCTAAATGAATCACCACTTAAAGATAGCTGGCAGCAACAGAAATTCATGCAGCAAGATTCATTTAACACATTGATCCATAATAGTGATGCAGACTGAGTCATGCTGACTATTATATTACAGCAGAAAAAAACTATTATCCATTTGGTTACTTGCTGGTTTTCCACCAAAATCTGCTATAGCTATATACACATAAGTATAAAAAAATATACATGCCTGCATATATACATATATTTGCATTTATATATGTTTTTAGCACTGATATATAATAGCCCAATACATGTGTATTGATATATAGTAGTTTATACCTTTAGATTATAACTATAATTATAACCTAAGTTATTTTTATTCTATATACATAGGAGATGATTGTCTCTGTATTTATATCTCTGCAAACATGTGTCATTGAAAATATCATTCAAGGGCTGCTATTATTTTAAAATACTTGGTGTACCTGAATATGCTGCAAAAGGTCTGTTATTTCATGCAGACTTGAGGAGAGCTTCTAGCATCACTAAACATTGTTGTAAGTTTTAGAAAAAGATATTGCTTAGACAAGGTTTCATTTTGCTTAGATATATTCTTTCGTTAAAAGGTCAGGAAGATTTACAAACTTCATTTCGAAATAGATTTGATATCTTTTTTTTTTTTTTTTTTTTTTAACTTTAGGCAGAATACTAGAGAAACAGAAAACTGCCAAATTTATGATTAATAGGAATGTTCTAAAAACCTAAAACTAATCACAAGTATGTACAATGAACCTGCTATGTTGTAGAATATCACACATAGGAATACACAGAAAATGAATCTGAGATATCAAGAATGTCACTGAGAATAAGGTCCCACCCTGAATAATAAGATATATGCCCAATTCGTTGCTTAATGCATTAGTAATAGTTCCACTGGCATAGTGCGTTAGAGCTTTAGAAGCCTAAATTTTCTTAAAATGTTTGAAAAAAAAAAAATCCATCCTTAGTATTTATACAGCATTTTACATGAAAATACTAAAAGTCATCTTTATTAAAAAAAGTTTCTGTGTCATTTATACTTTCTATAGTTCTGGCCTATGAATTTGTTCTATGAAGACTGCTATTCAAATATTTGAAGTTCACTTACTTTGTTTTATCATCCTGTTTTCTATTTCCCACCCTCTCTAAAAAAGAAACGTTAACCTATTGCTTTATTTTCTGTTACTGTGTTCTTTCTTTGTCCTTTCCACCCCAGCAGTAATATTGTTTCAGTTGTTTGAAGTTACAGTTTAGAAAGATAAATTATAGATATTAAGGTTAAAATGTAGGATACTAAGAAAGTTTAGATTCTATAAAGCCACACTGGTTTTCAGAAGAAAATGAGTAGTGCTCCTCAGGAATCAGTGCTGGGACCGATGCCAAATAACATCTTTGCTGGGGGACTGAGTACACATTCAACAAGTTTGCTGTGTCATGCAGTCGACATGCTAGAGGGAAGGGATGCTATTCAGAGGGACTTTATCAGGAGGAAAATGTGGGCCAATGCCCTGAAATGCATTTGCATCAGGGCAATCCCAAGCACAAATACAAGCTGTCCAGAGAATGGACTGAGAGCAGCCCTGAGGAGGACTTCTGGTCTTGGTTTATGAGAAGCTCAGTATGACCTATTGATGCATGCTTGCGGCCCAAAAAGCCAACCATATCCAGGGCTGTATCAAAAGAAATGTGACCAGCAGGTCGAGGGAGGTGATTCTTTCCCTGTCTCTTGTGAAGACCTCCTGGGGCTCCCAGCATAACAAGGAAGTGGTCCTTTAGGAGCAAGTCCAGAGGAACGTCATAAAGATGATCAGAGCTCTGAAACACCTCTCCTATGGAAACAGGCTGAGAGAGTTGGGGTTGTTCAGCCTGGAGACAAGAAGGCTCCGGGGAGAACTTGCAGCAGCCTTCCAGTATCTAAAGGGAGCCTACAAGATGTCTGGAAATGGACCTTTTACAAGAGCTTGTAGTGATGGACAAGGGGTAATGGCTTTAACCTGAAAAGGGGTAAATTTTAAAGTAGGGGTTAGAAAGAAATTCTTTACTGTGCTGGTGGTGAGGCACTGGAGCAGGTTGACCAGAGAAGTTGTGGAAGACCCATCCCTGGAAGTGTTCAAGGAAGGGCTGAATGGGGCTTTGAGCAACCTGGCAGAGTAGGAGGTGTCCTTGCCTGTGGCAGAGGGGTTGGAACTAGATGATCTTTAAGGTCCCTTCAAATCCAACCCATTCTATGGTTCCACAGTGCTATGGAAAGAATACTGAAGTTGAAAGCTACAAAATTAATTCCTTATTCTTCAAAAAGAAAACAAAGAAAAAGTGGAAAAGTGCAGACCAGCATCTCATTAGTTGCCAGTATGTTAGACTTATGTAAATAATATAATTGGATAAGAGATAGCTGTTTATAAAAAGCTACAGCAGAGGTTTCATGTCTAAATATATGTCCAACAGTTTAGATGGTGTTTGAAAAAAATAACCTAAACAAAACCCCAACCACTTTAAATGCTTTTTGTTTTGTTTTGATTTTTTCAGTGTCGATAGCAATATTTTTATTGTTTCTCAACTCAAGCATTTAATTATTTTTACTAACCAATAAATTGTTTTCCTCTATTGTAATATATTGTAGAGTGCACTTAAATCCAGCAAAGCATGTAAGCATACACTTAATTTTTATACACAGTAGAGGTCTGAATGGTTTACATTAGTAAAATCAAGAGATGTAAGAACATCTTTGAATTCAAAACAGGGACTTAACTTTTTGCTACATTGTGGTAGTTTGTATCTTATACACCTATGATGAGGAGACTAAAATCTCTTTTGCTAATTTTTCCATAGCATGTCTCTATTACTTTTTGTTATATACAAGTTTGGTTTGGTTTTTTGGGTAGAATGACTTTTTGCTAGTAATTTTTACTCAAGTATAAGAAAATCTTATATACAAGAATTACTTAGTAATAACTATTTTTCACTTTGTTATATTAAAACACTCTCAAAAATCTTGAACATAGTACTAAATCATGATGAAATGTTTTATGTCACTTTAAAGTTTACTTACCCCCCCCTCTTTAATAAACTAGTTGGCACTGAAGTTACTTTTTTCTTACCTAACTGTACACAGTTCATTGATGTGTGTCTGAATCACCAAGAGCAAATACTGTGCACTCACTGGTGATCCGTTATAAATGTTTCCCTTTCGCATTGGATTTTGGTTAGTGTCTATAAAGTTCTTCTTAAAAAAAAATAAAAAGTTTTTCTTGTTTTTCCTTTGTGTCTTTGAAAAAAAAGCAAGCGAGAGCATAGCAAGCAGATCTGACAAGCAGCTCTGGCAGCTCTAGAGTTTAGAAAAGCAGTTATATTTAAATTGTCACTATAAATATTTAAAGAGCATTAGCATCCCTTTACCATTCCTAAAAAGTCACCAAAAACATTCAGCAACCTAAGAGCATACTTTATTTTGGACCTGTGCTACAGAAATTTTATGTGATAAACAAATTTTCATAATCTTGGCCCTGGCAGCATACAGTCTATTGCTGTCAATGACTACTAACTTGAAGGGGACTGAATGAAAATCTAATTATATGACAAACAGGATTTTTTGATTCTTGCTCTTTATAATAGCAAAACTGCCAGTTTGGGTCTTTCCATCTTACTAGCATTCAGATCCCAAAGCCAAAATCCATTTTGACTAGTCAATACTTCTGAAACATCTAGCATATTGCTTCACTGCTTGGACAAGGTATATCTAGAGGATGTGGGAGGTTGTTCAGATTTTTATTTTATTACTCCTGAGCAGAATCACATCTGTAAACAGATATTTTGATAATTGTAATAACAGTTCCATATTTATAATTAAATAATTAATTGATATATGCTTTATTAGACAATTTATATAAGTACAACCATCACCTAAGGTATTTCAAGAAAGACCCTCTCTATCTGCAGGCTCAAAGTGGACAAAAAGTGTCTTGCGGTAGGTGCCGTAACACCTGGATATTATTTAAAAGCCTGAAATTGTAGTGGTTCATGTGTAGACAAGGTTATTGCTAAATTTAGGAAACCACGGAGACAACTTCCTCAAAAACATGAGTAACAAATTATACTAGTTCTGACTGGGGTAGAGTTAATTTTTCTCATAATAGCTGGTATGAGGCTATGTTCAGGATTTGTGCAGGAAACACTGGTGATAACACAGGGATGTTTCATTACTGCTAAACAGTGTTTACACAGAGTTAAGTCCTTTCCTGTTCCTCACCCTACCAGAGGCAGGGGGTGTGCAAGAAGTTGGGAGGGGACGCAGCCAGGGCAGCTGACCCCAACTGACCGAAGGAAAGTCCCATACCTTATGTGTCATGCTCAGAGTACAAAGCTGTGGGAAGAAGGAAGGAGGGGACATATGGAGTTACAGCATTTGTCATCCCATGTAATCTTTACTGTGATGGAGCCCTGCTTTTCTGGAAATAGCTAAACACCTGCCTGCCAATGGCAAGTTGTCCTGGGTTCGGCAGTAGCAGTCGTATTTCTCCTTCTTGGTAGCTGGTGTGGAGCTGTGTTTTTTTGACTTTTGGCTTGTGAACAGTGTTGATAACACCAATGTTTTGGTCACTACTTAGTACATTTTGGTCTGGACAAGGACTTTCTGAGTCTCATGCTCTGCCAGGGAGGAGGGTGAGCCGGCAGGGAGCAGAGGTAGGGCATCTGATCCAAACTGACCAAAGAGGTATTCCATAGCATAGCACGTCATGCCCAGAAGGTAAAAGCTGGGGGCAGGAACCCGGAAGAGGGGAGTTCACAGCTTGGTTGCCAGGTGGTGAGCATTTGTATCCTCTTCCCTTGTATTTTCCCTGGTCATTATTGTTATTGATGGTAGCAATAGTGATTTGTGTTATACCTTGGTTATTGGACTGTTCTTATCTCAACCCGTGGGAGTTACATTCTTTTGATTCTTCTCCCCATTCCCCCCCCTCACCACCACCTTTTTGGAGTGGGGGGGAAGAAGGAGGGTTAAGTGAGCGAACAAAACTGCTTGTTTTATGGCTTAAACCGCAACAGTTCATTTAGGAGGGGGAAGTGAGTGAACAAACTGCGTGGCTGATTAACAGCTTAAACCATGACACAAGTAGTGAATGAATCCCTTGCTTTGCTTTGCTTTGCTTGCATGTCTCTTCCTTTACCTATTAAATTGTCATTATCTCAGCCCATGAGTTTTCTCCCTTTTACTCTTCTGATTCTCTCCGCTCTCCCACCAGGGGAGAATGAGCAAGTGGCTGTGTGGGGCTTAGTTGCTAGCTGGGGTTAAACTGTGATACAAATTAAGTAAAGCATCACATAAAATAATGAATTAATGAGGGCAGGTAGTCCAATTATCATATAGAAAATGTTAAGCTTATTACAATATGCATTCTTGTGCTGCTTATGAGGGGGAGAGGAGGGGAACAAAAGTAAAGAAACCTACATTTTTCTTCCTGGGGGGTATTACAGAAGAACCAGTGAAGCATAAAGTATTCATGCAGCAGGAGCCACATACTGGGGCAAGGCACAGAGAATTCTTAATTGATTGAAGTAAGAAGCACACTAAAACAGTTAAAAAGGTTTTTATCCATTTAGCTCACTTTTTTCTGCTTTTTTCAAGGCATTTGAATTTTCTTTAATTACATAAAAAAAAATGCCAACACCTCATTTCACGCTGCATCTGTAAATGACTCCTTTAAGGCCAGAAGTAAGTAGTTACATGTTAGCAAAAATCTCATATAGCTGTCAGTAGAAAGGTATCCTAAGGACATCTAATAAAGTAATAATATTGAATAAAGTGTTTAGAACTTCTGCATGTAAAGTAAGTTTGAATGTGACACAATGCTTCGTAGCCAAGCACTCTGTACCTATTCAGAAGTTTACAAATGGATTTAGAAGAAAAGAAAAACCTAAGTACTCTATAAGTAAGAAAAAATGTAGATTACTGCAAAATCAGGGAGGTAAAAGATTTTCTTGTAAGTTCTAAGTGTTTTGGCTGAAACTACTTTGTATTATTTACTAAAGTTGTCCTTAAAGGGTGAATTTGTCTAATGTAATTACAATATTGCAAGTTATTCAAAAATAGTTTCATCTGCATGATTTTAAATATTAGGTTCATTATTATTTATTTAATTATTATTTATTTCATTATTATTTAGATATTGAAGTATGTTTTCTAGCACAAAAATTTTGAAAGAATTATTGTTGCAACTTTTTGTGTCCAGCTAGGATTCACTTGATTTGGTGTTAAATGATTTTAGTATAGAAATAAGCATCTGTCACCCTCCTTTGTGGTCGAGAAAGAGAATCATCCAGCATTATCTGGGAAACTATTTGAAGAGAAGTATTATTCCTTAAGACTTCCTTTTTCTCTACATTCACCATAAAGGGATGTCAGAATCACTACGTCACAGTTTTCAAATTTCTGTATTTTAGATGTTAGCATCTAGCCAGATTAATCTTGTAGCTAATATTTTGTAATACTTTTCTATTGCTTTTGTCTTGCAAAAATGTTTGAAGTTGATGCTTGCTGGAAAACTTTTCCATGTGTCTTAGTATATGATGATAGTGATCCCTGTGATGAACACTGTAGCATAGTGGAAATTCATTGCAGTCCACCAGATTCCCAAATCTAATTAAGGATGCAGGCCAATTTAGGGTTTCTTTGAGTTACTTTTTCAGTCTTTTTTTATGTAAGATGAATAGAGTAACTCATGCCTGTTGCATTTACCTCAGACCATTTTGAGCAGCGGGTTTTTCTTAAAATTGAAACAAGCACATACAGATATATCTGTACACATGCACATATATCTGTATACACACAGAAAGAAAATGGCTAAATACATTATTTCAAATTGGAAAAAAAGTTACAAAGTAGAAATTAAGCAAAATTACAAAACTGGGTTAAGTGCAGTTTACTTCAATCTCTTTTCTCTCTGTCACTTGAAATTTTTTTCTGTCATGGAACGCAAAGAGACAATTCAGTAATGCTGTGTACCTTGAGCTTTATCTGAATGTCTAAATCATCCCCTGTGACAGGTTTCTATTACATTGCAAGAAGAGAGAGAGAGAGAAACTTTCCAGTTGCTCTTAAGTATGAACAAGAAATAATTAAACAACATTAAGGGAGAAGGAATAAATCTAGCACAGAATACAGAATTGTTAAGTTTCAGTAGAGTGGAAGTGTAATTTATCTTTCAAATCCCTTGTTACATTAAAAAATTGTAAAAAAATCAATGTTTTTCAAAGAAATGAATTTCAGCTCAAATGAAAGCAGCCTAAAACTAAGTTGAAAGTTAGTAAAAACCAAAAATGCCTTAATTTTGTTGAATTGGCTTCCCCTTGGATTTGACATATATTATCTGAGTATCAGTTGAATTAGAAATGGCAAATTCTGATTTGGGCAAAATATAAGTCTTGGAATACAGCGTTGATATATTCAATGTTTGAAATTAAACTAAAAATTAAATCAACATTGATTTGGGTCCTTCTCTTCAAAATCATGAATAGTTTCATTTTTATAAAACAGCAGGGTTCAGACTATTTGTTATTCCTTAAGACAGTTTTACCCAGCAGTAGGTTTATGGTTATTCAAGAACAGAACAGGAACACAGTTGAAAATGCAATCTTTCAAGGCCCAAGAAGATTATTTTATATCCACCTCTGCCATTTGCCTATACAGTTAGGGACTTATTAAGTTGCTGATCTACTGAAGCAAATATTTTTCTCTAGTTCTTTTTCATACAGATTCACATGAATTAACTGTTCATATTCCAAATATATTTTTTTCCTAATTTCCTTCTGTGATTATATTACCCCTCTTTGTACCATTTCCCCTCATCTCTTTTGTGATGTGTAAAAAAAAACATGCTTGCAGTTTCATAGCTCTTCAAAATTATTCTTACACTAGCAAGCTCACTGCCCTGGACTACAAGAGAGCAGATTTTGGCCTCTTAAGGAACCTGCTCAGTAAGGTTCCATGGGTCATAGCCCTAGAGGGCAGGGGGGCCCAAGACTGTTGGTTGATATTTAAGGATCACCTGCTGCATGCTCAGGAGCAATACATCTCAACTAGAAGGAATTGCAGCAGAAGGGCCAGGAGACCTCCTTGGGTGGATAAGGACCTACTGAGGAAACTTCAAAGGAAAAAAGGGGCTTATAAAAGGTGGAAGCAAGGACAGACAGCCTGGAAAGAATACAGGGATGTTGTCCGGGAAGCTAGGGTCCAGCTTAGGAAAGCTAAGGCCCACTTAGAATTAAACTTGGCTAGAGATGTGAAAGATAAGAGAATGAAAACAGGATTGTATAGGTGTGTGGCAGACAAAAGACAGAATAAGGACAACATGGGCCCTCTCCAGAAGCTATTGGGAGAACTGGCTACCCTGGATTTGGCGAAGGCTGAGGTTCTTAATGACTTCTTTGCCTCAGTTTTCACCAACAAATGCTCAGCCCACACCACCCAAGTCCTGGAAGGCAGACACAGGGACAATGAGAATGAAGACTCTGGGCCCACTGTCGGAGAGGATCTGGTTCAAGACCATCTTAGGAACCTGAACGTTTACAAGACCATGGGACCTGAGGAAATACATCCGTGGGTCCTGAAGGAGCTGGCAAATGAAGTTGCTAAGCCACTGTCTATCACATTTGAAAAATCATGGCAGTCAGGTGAAGTTCCCAATGACTGGAAAAAGGGAAATATAGCCCTCATTTTCAAGAAGGGGAAAAGAGATAAGCTGGGGAACTACAGACCAGTCAGCCCCACCTCTGTGCCTGACAAAATCTTGGAGCAGATTCTCCTGGAAGGCATGCTGAGGCAACATGAAAACCAGCAATGTACTTGGTGATAGCCAGCATGGCTTCACTAAGGGGAAATCCTGCCTGACCAATCTGGTGGCCTTCTATGATGGGGCTACAGAACTGATGGACAGGGGTAGAGCACTTGATGTCATCTACTTGGACAAAGCATTTGACACTGTCCCACACGACATCCTTGTCTCTAAGCTGGAGAGACATCAATTTGATAGGTGGACCACTCGGTGGATAAAGAACTGTCTGGATGGCAACACGCAAAGGTTGCAGCTCAGAAAGCCAACCGTATCCTGGGCTGCATCAAAAAGAGTGAGACCACCAGGTTGAAGGGAGGTGATCCTGCCCCTCTACTCTGCTCTTGTGAGACCTCACTTGGAGTATTGTGTGCAGTTCTGGTGTCCTCTACATAAAAAGGACATGGAAATGTTGGAACAAGTCCAAAGGAGGGCCACAAGGATGATCAGGGAACTGGAGCACCTCTCATATAAAGTTAGGCTGAGAAAGTTGTGCTGTTCATCCTGGAGAAGAGAAGGTTGTATGGAGACCTCATAGCAGCCTTCCAATATTTGAAGGGGGCCTATAGGGAAGCTGGGGAGGGACTCTTCATTAGGGACTATAGTGAGAGGACAAGGAGTAACGGGTTGAAACTTAAACAGGGGAAGTTTAGATAGGATATGAGGAAGAAATTCTTTACTGTAAGGGTGGTGAGGCACTGGAATGGGTTGCCCACGGAAGTTGTGAGTGCTCCATTGCTGGCAGTGTTCAAGGCCGGGTTGGACAAAGCCTTGGGTGGCATGGTTTAGTGTGAGGTGTCCCTGCCCATTACAAGGGGGTGGGAATTAGATGATCTTAATGTCCTATGGTTCTGTTTGCTGTCTATTATCAAAATGACACCTCCTGCTCCATGTTGGTTGATAATAGCCAACATCTATCATCTACTATTAGATTTCTCTTTTTTATTTACTTGGAATCTTAAGATAATAAAATAATACAATGGTTAGTGTTGGAAAGGACCTTAAGATCATTCAGATTCAACCCCCATGACATGGACAGGGATGCTTCACGCTATACCTTGTCTCCCAAACTTCTGCCCATGCTTAGAAGGAACTACCTCATTAACCTGCTTTAAATTTGTACCTAAAGCCTTCTTTTGCCTTAATGCTTATTATAAACTTCTCAACATTCATATTTGTAGCAAGCTGTTAACACTGACTTTTACAATGCATTCTTTTACTATCTATCTACTCTATTCCTATCTCTTTCTATCTCTGAAACAGTCCCAGGTCAGAGTTAACATCTTTCGTTTTGTGCTTGAGAAAGATTTTTCGTAAGAGGGTTTTCCTTTTGTAGATAGGTATGTATTTCAAGGAAGGAAAGAAAGTCTAATCCATATGAACATTTTTCACAGTTCATTCTTTATTCCTTCTCCTTTCTACTCTGTTTTTCACCTTCTCCACTACCTTGCTATTATGTTATCACTTGAAGATAAGTCATTATATGTAAAAGTTTGTCCTCATAGCAAGCCTGCAATACCAAACACCTTGAAAAAAATTACTTTTCATCTAGGAAACATTATATATGTCACTAAGTCATTTTATGTGAGAAAAAATAAACAACATTTGGAAAGAAGTGGTGTTTAATGTACTGTAGGTAAAATGCTGCTTATATGAGTTGCATTATCATGTGATTCTCTTTAGCTGAAAATTGAGCTGAAGCAATAAATATATTAAAGAACTGCTTGAATAAATGTGGATATGACTGCTTTCACAATATTTTGAGGCTTTTTCTTTCATATTCACAGGAATATGTGTGAATTTCTATACCATTTTATCATCCCTTTTTCCAATAATTTTTAAGCTGAAAACCTCCACACAAAAAATTCATGTAGTTACAGCATGTACATATGGATCTGTATTTCTTTCAAGTTCACATATGAGCTGCCTCATGGTCCTTCTGATCCTTATTTTTTGCTCTTCTTTGACAGCATTGCACAACAAGTCCAGGTGACATGGGAGAAGACAGTGGATCTTAGAATCATAGAAACATAGAATAGTTAGGGCTGGAAAGGACCTTAAGATCATCTAGCTCTGACCCCCACGCAATGGGCAGCAACACCTCAAACTAAACCATGCCACCCAAGGCTTTGTCCAACCCGACCTTGAACACTGCCAGCAATGGAGCATTCACAACTTCCCTGGGCAAATCATTCCAGTGCCTCACCACCCTTGCAGTAAAGAATTTCTTCCTTATATCCCATCTAAACTTCCCCTGTTTAAGTCTGAACCCATTACCCCTTGTCCTCTCACTATAGTCCCTAATGAAGAGTCCCTCCCCAGCTTCCCTATAGGCCCCTTCAGATATTGGAAGGCTGCTATGAGGTCTCCATACAACCTTCTCTTCTCCAGGCTCAACAGCCTAAACTTTCTCATCCTATCTTCATAAGGGAGGTGCTCCAGCCCCCTGATCAACCTCATGGCCCTCCTTTAGACTTGTTCCAACATTTCCATGTCCTTTTTATGTTGAGGACACCAAAACTGCATCTCCTCTGATTCTGTTATCAGATATAGATCATTGTATGAAGAACCTAAGCAATCCTGAGAAGTGAGAAATGAGGAAGATGTTTAAATTTTGTATGGGTAGGTGAATCTTCAATTTGTTTGGTATGCCACAAGACCTCTTAGAACATTCGCTAAATTTTCTTTTTCAATCTAATGAGTAAGCTGAACACAGAATCATAGAGCAGCCCAGTTGGAAGAGATCTCAAAGGACCATCTGATTCAAACTTTCATGGGAAAGAGAGCTTAATTGAAGCTATCTAACTCTCTGCCTGATCATATCTTGAATGTCTACAGTGGTGGGCACTCTACCACATCTGTTGAGATGTTGTTCCAGTGAATGGCTTTTCTCACTGTAAAAATTAATCTTTCTTACTTGAAATTTCTTGTACCAGTTGCTTCTTGTGACTCCTTGTGAAGGCTCTCTGTCCCTTTTGTAACACTTATTAAGTGCTAAAATATTGTGATAAGGTCCCTCCTGTGACTTCTCCTGGGAGAAAAGGTCTAACTCCTTCAGTCTTTCCCCACAGAGCAGGTTCTTCGGCTCTTTGATTATCTTCGTGGAAACATAAAACTATTCACTCCACCAAACTACAGGGTTCCCACATAGTCATCAAAAAAAGAGAGATGAAAATTGCCCCAGGGTCAGTTCAAAGGCTAATGAGCCATTCTGAAGCCACTGTGTTGTTGCTACATGCATGTACAAGGGAGATTGAAGCTAAATTGCCATGATCTCCTAGATCCTCTCTTGCTCCTTTCCAAGTTCTTCTACTTAATGCCTATTAATGTTTTAACCTCTTGTACTTAAGCTGAAGAACAATCATAAAGCTAACCTATGACTCAAATGCTTCAGAATATGCTGCCTGATAAGAAAGGAATGGGAAATTGATTTACAAGCAGAAGAGAAAAAAAAAAAAAAAAAACCAAAACTGAAAAGCATGGTGCTGTCAATATGGTCATTGTAGCTGAAGCTCTCTAGAACTTAAAAAATATATCGGCAACAGATTTAAGAAAAGATATATAATTTTGTAAAGGCAACTGAAAATGCTGAAGAGAAAGTTGACTGAAAGATATTTCTACATACATACATATAAATATGTATATGTGTAAATACTCACATTCATAAATATATATATATAAACAGTGAGGAGCTATCAGATTGTGCTAAAGAGAATTTGAAAGTATTGCACTTGAAGAAATAAATCCCATGTTTAGGGTTTCTTTATTTTTTTTTTTTTTTTTTTAAAGGGAAAAATGGCTTACGCATTAGAACAAATAAAACTCAATTTGAGCTGACAGTTGTGGAGGGCTTGTACAATTCTTCGGCCAGTTTACCTCTGCACACGTATATGAGTGTCTTAATGTTGATTGTCTAGTCTAAACTATCTTCCTAGCATTTTGCTCTAATAAATGGAAACAGGTACTTTAAGAAGACGGCATGACTCGTATTTTGGAAACCTATATGAATGCAATCCCCAATTCAAAATTTTATTTTCACAGCACTGGGGTTTTAAAGCATTGCTTCAAGCCCAATCTATCTGTAAGATACATGATAGAATAACAAATACTAAAACTGTTAAATGAAGAATCCAATTCAGAAACCAAGCAAACAACAACAAACTAGTACTACTAAATTACAAGATATTGCATATTATACTTAAATTGCTACCAGCTGAAATCCTGATTAACACCAAGTCTAGACCCAGATAAAGTATGCTAACAGTGAAAATGGAACAATTTGTAAGCTTTGAAGAACATACTGAAGCAAAAATATAAGCAAATATTCTGAAGCACTTAAGATACAACAGATTAAAACAGTTAAAGGCAATCTTCTGTCATAGATTTTCTCCTCCCTATTCAGTGTTTATGGCTCTGAACAAGTGAGGAAAATAAGGGACAAACAGGATATGTTTAAGCACCATTTCCTAATCTGAGATATCTAACTTCACTATGATAACAGACTGCAGGTACCATACCACAAATACTGAGGCCTGAAGTGATTTAATTTTATATAGCCTCAACAAAATGTAGAACTTATTCTAGTTAACCCTTTGTGAGGAAAAAAAAAACCAAACAACAAACATTTTTTTTTTTTTTAAATATCCCTATATTAAAAGTATTCCAAAACGACATGGGTTGCATGTTTACTTCTATATTAACATTAACTATATAAAAAAAAGGAGGAATGAGGCCTTAAAACACATCCTGGTGAGTAGAGTAACAAAAACATCCTGCAAATGAATTGGGGCGCAGCGGGAAGGACTCTACGTGTAAGCAGCAGGCTCTTAAAATTGATCATCTATCTTGTTGAAAGTTAATGGAGCTCTCTCAATATAGATTGACAACTTAGACAGTTATGCTTCATAGTAAATTAACTACTGTCTAAACTTGGAACGAGTTGAAAATATTTCACTGGTTTGGCAAAAGTCTAGCTGTCTTGATGGCCTTCCAATTTTTGCAGTATCAGTGGGAGATGTTGAATGTCTGTAGTGGGATACTGGATACCTAAGCAGGATATGGTGTTAAAGTATTTTTACACCATTATGGAATTTGAAAATATAACTCTGCCTTCTACGTACGTTGATATTACTGGAATTTCAAATCATATAACATGGAGGTTTGTAAACTCCAAATACAAATCCAAATACAATCCTTCTGAAGTGCCATTCAAATTTTTGATAGTCTATCCCCTGATAATTCACAGGTGTCAGCATATCAACAGAAAATCAAACAACAGGTAACAATCATTAGCTGTACTTGAATTAATATGTCTAGAGGTAAATTTTAAAATGCTCTCAAGACAGCATGTGATCGACTGTTTTGGTGACATATGCAAAAATGGACTTCACCCTAGAAGCATCAGGTGTCGCTGGAAGAATCAGCAAGTATAACAGGAGAAAATTGTAATGTCACTACTTTCAGCAGGTGTCATGAAGTCATTCCAAACATGTAGAAAAGACGTACCAGTGCTGTAAACTGAATGAAATCCATGTTAAAATGGATTATATAAATCATAGCTGAATGTTTCTAAATAATCTATAGTTAAGCAGCAACCATTCTTGAATCACGTTTGAAAATAACATATGAAAATAACATAGAAAATTTTCAGGGTCATCTCTTTACACGTTTTCCCAAAGATTTGTGGTAAAAATGCATCTTTTAGTATTTTATTTTATTTTTAGTAGCATGGGTCCATGTTGTAAAGTTTCAGAGTCCTGAAATAGTGACAAGTGTTATTAAAAGAGCCAAGGACAAAGATAAACAATAGACCAGAAAGCAGCAGCCTGCATCAGTTTTCTCAGCTTCAGTGATTAAAAGCAGGTAAATAACACAGATATGACTTAAAGATGCCGAGCATTAAGGATAATTAGAAAGATCAGCCCAGATACATTGCTGGTAATACACTAGAAAAATGTTAAGTTTCAATCAGGAGCCAATGCTGTCAGGGCAAAAATGCTTTTGATTTCACAGCATCAAGGTCCGGCTAATGTCGTTCTGGTAAGAAGCCAATTGAAAGACAAGCTTAGAAAATTCTACTGTAAGATGATGTACCTGAAGAATACCCTCTTTGTAGCTGCACATCCACCTAAGCTACATGATGATTTACACCTATGTAAATTATCATTACATAGTGTATGAATGTTACGTGGTTATTTAGCCATGAAAATGTGACTCTGAAATTCACTAAAGTAGCTTAATGTGTTTTCTAAGACAATTTTTTCTTGTTATAGAAATAGTGAGTGGTCTGTTCTCACTGAATATGTCTGTGACTGAAGAATGCAAAAGTATTTTTGTAACATCAACTAATTACAGATATGCATCACAACTTTACAATAAGAAAGAAACAATAATGGGGATGAAACCTTATCAGCTAACAGATTGCACTGTAGAAGATTTGAAGAGCTCAAAAGCTAAAGCTCAAAAGGCTAAAGTTGCATAAAATATGATACAGAAGTGTGTTTGTGGCATATGAAGTTTATATAGTATATAGTCATCTTCATTTTAAGAGCCAAATATGTTAGATGGAATATCTAAGAAAGCAGGGTGAAAAGCTGTCTGATGGTACAACAATATCCCAGCTTTACAGATTATTTTATCTATACATTTTTCTAAAATAGCATTCTTAAGATATTCTGGTTGTTGAGTTCAACAAAGTTCCCAGTGGAAGGCCAAATTAAAGCCACTTGATAATACATGGTTTTTTTAGAGACACTTACAGACCCAAAAAAGATTGCACAAACCCTCAGAAGGGCACACTTCACACACTGATAACCACTGAGGCATTAGATGAGAAACAAAACCTGAAGATCTTACAATCCTAGAGCATTCTAGAGAAAACTTCAAGTGTTCACCATTAAAGCAGATTTTATTCTTGGAGTAAGTTTATTTTATAAATGGTAGTAGAAATTTTATTACTGACAAGGAAAAGTTGCTTGATAATATCTGTGAACAATTTTCAAGACACAGTATGAGTTTTATTCTGTAGAGTTAAGGAAAAGTAAATATATACTAGTTTTTGCCAGTTTTCTTATTCATTCATTCCTCCTTATGATCTTGACATACATATTTCTGCAAGAACTACATGGATTTTTGTTGTGGTTTAAGCCCACCTGGCAACCCAGAAAACCATGCAGCCTTTTGCTCACTCTCCCTCTTCCTCCCCCCAGCTCCCACAGGAATGGGGAGGAGAATCAAAAGTATGTAACGCTCACGGCTTGAGGTAAGAACAGCCCAGTAACTAAAGTGTAATGCAAACCACTAGTGCCACCACCAATAATAACAATGAAAAGGGAAACAATAAGGAAAGAGAATACAACTGCTCACCACCCACCGATCAATACCCAGCCAGACCCAAGCAGTGATCTAACCCTTCCAGGTAACTGCCCCCAGTTTATATACTGGGCATGACGTGCTATGGTATGGAATACCTCATTGATTATTTCGGATCAGTTGTCCTGTCTCTGCTTCCTCCCAGCTTCCCCTCCTCCCTAGCAGGGAATGAAACTGAGAAAGTCCTTGGTCAAAGTAAACATAACTGAGCAATAACGAAAAACATTGGAGTTATCAGCGCTGTTCCAAGGATGAAAGTCAAAAACACAGCACTGCACCAGCTACTAAGGAGAAAAATTACTACTACTGCTGAACCCAGGACAATTTTTAATTCCTCCACAATCGTGACATTGTAAATCAGAGACATCAGAAGTTTCTAGAGTTCTAGAGGACATATGGAAGGCATAGCTCCCTGAAAGGATACATGGGAGAGGCTTCCTAGCTTTAAATCCCTTTCCTTTACTTCAAAAGGAGAAGCAAAACGCAACAGCTCCCCCAACAATATCACATATCATTGCCATTAATCAGTAGCATGTTATAATGTAAAACCAGATGGACTTTAGTTTTTTAAGACCATCACAAAGAATTTTTAAGTTAAAAAAAAGAAAGAAAATTGCATCTGAAATTGGAAAAACATTTTCTTTCACCTTTCTCTAATTTTAGTCGTTTTTAAAGTAAAAATTTTTCCTTTTTTTTATTTATTTATTTATTTTTTTTTTTAAGTATGTGTTGTAAGCCAGCAAGGTCAAAGCATGCAAAATGAAGAGTTTCTTTTTTTAACCCTTAATGACTTGCGTGCCATGTTTCAATGGCCTTGTGTAGTACTTGCTGAAATCACAGTGGGATTTGCAGGGACTTCAGTGTTTAGGCCTTGAAATAGAATTAAAAATAAAAGTGTCAGCATATTGTGGGGAAAAACACTGCATGAAAAAGAAAAAGGCAAAAAAAAAAAAAAAAAAAAAAAAAAAGGATTTTTATGTCAAGGTAAAGCAGAGAAAATCTTAAAAGCTTTTTTTTTAAAAAAAAAAAATAAAAATCAGTACTTATTTACCTTTCTCTTTCATTTCCTTCTGCTCATACAAGCATACAGTGTATGTTGAGACCAGTGCTGTTTAATATGTTTACCATTGACATGGACAGGAGGATTGAGTGCACTCTGAGGAAGTTTGCTGGTAACACCAAACTGTGCAATGCAGTCAACATGACTGGTTGACAGGGAGTTCAACATGAGCTGACATGTGCACTTGCAGCCCAGAAAGCCAATCGTATGCAGGGCTGCAGCAAAAGAAGTGTGACCAGGAGGTCAAGGCTGGTGATCCTTTCACTCTACTCCACTCTCATGAGATCCCATCTGGAGAACTGCATTTAGATCTGGGGCCCAAGCACCAAAAGGATGTGGATTTCTGGAGTGAGACCAGAGGAGGGCTATGAACATGATCAGAGCTCTGGAACACCTCTCTTATGATGACAGTCTGAGAGCTGGGGTTGTTCAGCCTGGAGAAGAGAAGGCTCTGGGGACACCTTATAACAGCCTTCCAGTACTGAAGGGGGCTACAGGAAATCTGGAAAGGGACATTTTACAAACACATGTAGGGAAAGGACATGGGGCAATGGCTTTAAAATGCAATCAGGTAGATTTTAGATTAGATATAAGGAAAAACATCTTACTGTGAGAGTGGTAAGGCACTGGAAAGGGTTGCCCTTAGAAGTTTTGGATTCCCTATTAATGGAAATGTTCAAGGTTCAGGTTGGATAGGGTTTCGAGCAATCTGGTCTAGTGCAAGGTGTCCCTGCCTGTGGGGAGTGGTTAGAACTAGATGTTCTTTAAGGTTCTTTTAAACCCAAACCAATATACGATTCCACTAATCTGTAAGTCTGCATAGGCGCATTATGAGACCAATAATGTCCTTGCATTAAATAACCTAAAAATCAGTATGATGGCCTGAAATTTATAAATACCAATGCACAGCTTATTAAGAATGCTGTTTATGTAATAGTGCAGCCCTGATTTATGGAACTTTAGTTATAGAGATTTCTAGTGAGTATTAAAATAGGTAACTCCTTCAATAGCTACAAAGTTCAGTTTTACCATCCTTGAGGCAGTGACCCCTTGCAATTCAACACCAACATTTTTGTTAAGGTACTGAATTTGGACTAGACCTGTTAAAAGAGAAAATTGTTCAGAAGCATATTAAGCACAGTATAAAGTCTTAAAAACTGTTTCATGCTAAAGCCAACTAAAGAATATAAAATTTGAGTGAAAGCTCAGCGAGAAATCTAGACTAGGTAACAAGAAGGCTCTTTCATTGCTAAGGAAGTATTATGCCTTCCAACCAGTAACTAAGCATCACACTCTAGTGTGGTAAGTATCACACTCTGCAGTAGGTGAGGGAGGGAATCAAAAGAGTAAAAGTGAGTAAAATTGTGGCTTGAAATAAGGATGATTTAATAGGTAAAGCAGAAGCCACTCACACAAACAAGACAAAACAAGGAATCTATTCACTTTTCCCATCATTAGCCAGGGAAGCAGGGCTCCATCATGGGCAACAGTTACTTCGGCATAAATTCAAAACATAGCTACATATTAGCTATGAAGAAAATTAACTCTATGCCAACCAAAAAACTGGGAGTTGCTGGGGAACTACCTTTTTCAGCTTGCAGAAATTGCCACTGGAGCATAAATAAGCTCTGGAAGAAGCTACAGATGCCTGAATCTACTTAAGTACAAAGACACCTTTATGTCCTAGCATGTTTCATTTGAGGTATGCAGGCCATATGTTTTAAAGATTAATATCACAGACAAGGTATATTTAAAATAGCTGCTATTACATGGTAAATCTGAACAGAATGGCTTTTGTGAAGTCAAATTAGTTGATTAATGACCATTTCTAAGTGCATGATTACAGCATTAATAGTTCATGGTTACAGTATAAAAATTCAGTGAAATGCCTTTTTAACTGTAATTGTGTTGTGAATTCTAAGTATCTATGTATTGAATTATTGTTAGTTTCCTCCAAATGTACACTGGCTGTGAAAATTAGCCATGCATCTTGCCAGGAAGAGCGAATTTGTTCTTTAGTCTTCAAATTCATTCCTGAGTACACCTAAGACACCACAATAGTTATATCACTCACCATGCCCCGCCTTCAAATGTTAAAATCATTAATCTGGAAAAAATGTCAATTAACACAAATGAAATTCAGGCAAAACAGACTGTAGCCTATAGGTGGCAAATCACTGCAACTGTGAGGGAAATGAGAGACAAAAAAGACATACAGTTGTTTAAGACAGGTCATTTTGTAAACAGATGAAGCCAGAACTCAGCATCTTCTCTCAACTGAAACAGATGTTCCAAAGTTAGAAAAAGGCATTTAAGTTTAACAAGCAGTATGGTCTCACAGTTGATTAGAATAAGAGAGTTCTAAGGATCTGGGTTAGTTATTCAGACATCAGCTTCTGATGCCAACTGAGAGATACATCCTACAATACCCAAGATATCTGTAAGGATGCACAACTGGTGTAAATCTAAGACTTTCTAAAATGGCAGCTAGAGGATCTACAGTTTCATTAGATACCTAAGTTTAAATTGCTGAATCATACTGTGATATCCAATCAAGTAGAGATGAGAGGAGTGAATATCTATATGGAGCAGAACAGGTTTCATATGTCAGGAAAAGAAGCAACTGAGTCACACAGTGTGTGACTATTCAGTCCTTGGAATAGATCGTCTCACCTTGTCTGTGTTAAGAACTTGGAAAGTGGTAAGTTTGTTTACCCAAGGTGTTACCAGGGCCCTCTATTGTGTTGCATACTGTGCTGTGGAGGTTAGAGACAGGACAGGTACATAGGATCTTCACACAGAGAGACACCAAAGACTTAGTGTACTCTGGCATGGGCAAACTATACTACATACTCTTATCACTCATAACATGTGATGAAATATTTTTATGGGACAGAATGTTTCTATGCAACAACATTCTTATTCCTCTGTGTTCAAAAAAAGTCGGTTAAACCAACTTTGACACATAGCCATTACACTTTAAAATAAATTGAGTATACTAACATGGAAGAGAACAGCGTGATTGTGTTTCAGTTCACACAAATATGTATATATGTATATATATGCATATATGTGATGCTTTGCCTAATTGGAAAACTTTTTAGGAAATTATATAATGTAAAATATGAATAACTGAAAAATATCATCCCAGGAAATAAGAATCTGACATATAATGTCTGTCAGTAAAATGACATCTATAGAAAAATGAAACACCCAAATCTACTATATTTGAGATCATCAGTGCAACATATTTCTCTGCTTCCTCCTATCTTACTTCCAAACTATGTTGTTACGTTTTGTCATTTTATTCCGTGTTTGAAATATCTTCATTTTCATTCTGTGCATTTATCTCATTCTCCTTTTGCCACCCATATACAGCCCTTTCATAGAAAAACAGGACAATAGGATGCCTGTACCACGTTGCTGCCAGCTGGCTGGGAAGGTTCAAAAGGACTTCAAAAAACTAAGGAGGGTTCACTTTGTTTTGGTTTAAAGCACCTCCAGATTGTTTTATTGGAACAAAAACACAGTAGCGTTCCTTCACTTACAAACTGGCCAGATATTAAACATACAGAATTGCATCTGCAGGCACAGTGGGCAGTAAACCATTTCCTTATGCATGTAGTTGTTGACTTCAGCAGAATTTTTCCTGACTTAGCTAAGTCTGGCTGACAGCATACTTTGGTACAGTGAGCTTATGAAGCATCTAAGGAAAGTAATGCGGGTGTTCTATATTCTTACAATTGATTATTTCTTCCTTTTTTTTCTATTTTCTCTCTCTTCCTTTTCTCTCCTCTCCTGTCTCCATTATCACTGTGATTAAGCAAAGTTTTATTTAAGCTCTTCATTGTTGTAACACCATCTCCTTCCAATAAGAAATTTTGTCTGGATCAGGTCTTCAATCTATTAATAATGTGCCAGTAGCAATTATTAATGACATTTCTTCAGCAAGTATTGCCATCTGGAACAAACAGTTCCAGAAAGAACTATGTTAGTGGCAAATAAGTTCTGAATATACACTAATTTGAAAAGACTACTTTGATTAATAATCAATTTAGACATTTCACTCTGAAGTTATTTTATGGAAAAACAGATTTTGATATTTTTCACCCAGAGAACTTGCATAAATCTGATACTTGGCTAAACTGGATTTACAAAACAAAATTATTTGAACTGATATCCGATCTCTGCTAATAGCTAGAAGTAGATGCTGAGAAGAGTATTAAAAACAGCATAGTGAGAGAACATCCCCTTATTTTCAGCCTCCATCAGTCACACATGGTTTTCCAACCCACAGGTTTCATCTAGACTGTTGTACTTAACTGCAATCAATTTATGTTCCTTACAGGGATTTCCTAATCTATTCCTGAACAATTTTATGCTTCTCAGTAACCAAAAAACTCCTGTAACAGTGAACTATACAATTATGTATTTTAGAAAGGAATTTTTGTGCTGGTTCACTCCTGTTTTGATTGCCTAATTGTCATGGGTTCAGCAGTAGCAGTCATTTTTCTCCTTCTTAGTAGTTGGTGCAGCACTGTGTTTTTGACTTGTG